>OMNO01015649.1:3313-13881 GCA_900303215.1 Trachyrincus scabrus | reverse complement strand
TAGACTCCACCCATTACATCGGCTTGAAGGAATAGAAAGAAATCGATAGACTGAAATTACTTGCGATCGCAATGGATTTCATGGAACATTTTCTGATGCTTAATTCACACCTTGATAACCCTTAATAACCCTTAATTCACAACTTGATAACCCTTAATAACACCTTGATAACCCTTAATTCACACCTTGATAACCCTTAATAACATTGTGATAACCCTTAATTAATACCATTGATAACCCTTAATCACACCTTGATAACCCTTAACACCTTGATAACCCTTAATTCACACCTTGATAACCCTTAATAACACCTTGATAACCTTTAATTCACACCTTGATAACCCTTAATAACATCATTAGAAGTAGATGTCTGTTGTCCATCACTTTAATGAGTGCTAATTAATGCGTCCCCTGATTGAGCTCAAGTCCCGCTCAGGGGGTCACGAGATGATCGCTCGGACCAAGCAGAAGAGCTCATCACCCAAAAACAGTGAGACCGGACCCTCACCCTCAACCGCCCACATCCTCCTCGAGACTGGATTTCATTACATTATCACACCGGGGATCCACATAGCGGGGTTAGGGTTAGGTATTGATATATCGGCTCGGAGCCAGGATGTTGGGCCAGGCAAGTTAGAACATTGATACATATATATCTGCATATATATATACATACATACATATATAAATATGCAAATAAATACGAGTGTAATGATTGTTAACACTGAAATTGTAGATACATTTGAGAGGTTGATGGTTTAGAATGGAACATGACAACATGAGATATTAATTTAATTTAAAAAAAGAAATCTGCAATAGATGGGGGGGGTGTGTTTGAAAGGAAAGACAGGTCATCTGCAACACAAAGGTGACAATGTGACAAGATAGACGAGTAAAGCTAAATCACTTCCAATGGTAATGGATGGATGGTTTCCACACATTATTGCAAAATGCTAATTATATCATATTTATTCATTCTTGATTCTGGCTTTTTGCACAGCTTATTCTCTTAGCTTGAAAAAACCTCACTTCACTCAACCGTAGTCCAGTCTGTGTGTGTGTGTGGCACGCCTTCAAAATAAAAGCTGTACTTTGTACAAAACTAAATGGCGCAGCACACTGAGCTGAACATGAGGGGACGTACGGTGTGGAGAACAGCTCCGAGGTCAACACATTGAAGTCCACTCTTTAATTCCAGTTCTTCTTAATGCTACCCTCTCACACAAGTCCCTATCAAGCCAACCAGCCAATGGCATCAGAGGGTGGTTTCCCGCCTCCATCCTGCTGGTGAAGGAACGGAGGAGGGCTGTACCCTAACAGTCGACGGGTCGAATCGCTCAGAGAGCCGCCCCGAGTCGCCTTGAAGTCTCTCAGTCGACCGATCGCAGGTTATAATAACCGATTACTGTCTTTTACATGACAGTAATCATGTAAAAGAGAATACAATGTGATTACAAGAGAACTTCCGTGAGCAGATTACCGTAATGGCATGTAAAGCTGGACATCTGTATTATTTTATGAATTTTTTTAAACCACAAATCGTCCAAAATAAATAATCGATTGCCCTCGGGAGTCGACTTCTGTCGAAATCTGAGTCGGGTACAGCCCTAGAACGGAGAGAGTGAACCAGCCTGCATCAGAGAGAGAGAGAGCGAGCGAGGAAGAGAGAGAGAGAGAGAGCGGGGAGGAGGTGGTACCTGCTTCGGAGAGGTCTCGCAGGGAGCTGCTGAGGGCGCTCCTCTTCAGCCCCTCCCCCATGGCGTAGGTGTCGTCCAGGCTGGCGCGGTTCATGTTGCCGTTGCCCGCCTCCTTCTTCAGCCCGGAGCTCTGGGACATGCTGGGCCGCACCACGCCCTTCTGCTTCTCCAGCTCCGCTGTGGAGACGGACGCGGGAAGTTGAGGACCGAGAGCGTTCACTGTACCGCGTTTACCAGGGATGTACGGATGTATCGATTTCGGCCAAAATATAGTATAATCGGATCAGTAGATGGCATGAAAATGGCGGGTATTAACTACCAAGATGTTCGTGCTCCTCGTCATCTGAAGAAATATTGCTGCATCCTAGTGTCCAGTTTGTACTGTAATCCACTGAGTTTACTGTGATGATTTGACTTTTCATCCTGCAGCTACACATTAAATTAATAATTATCCTGCGGTGCTGGTTGGTCTACACAGAATCTTTAAAACATTAAAACTGTGTTTGATAATCATTAGTAACTGCCTTCCAGTCCCATATATTTCCCCATGTGCTGTCCCTTTCGTTCTGCTGTTGCCAAGTCCTCCTCCACCGGGACTGGCGTTCACTGCTGTAAACTATTTTAAACGTGATGGTGAACGGGGGCCCCGTGTAATGGCCGCCGGGGCCCCGTGTAATGGCCGCCGGGGCCCGTTTCTACTTGACACAGTGTGAAGGGAACCGCAGGAGCACTCACACTCTATTCTGTATTTCTCCATTTCCTGGACTTCTGCAATCGACTCGCGGAGGTCATCCGTGAACTTCTTGCGGTCCTGGGGGTTGGGTGCGTTGAAGTTGATGAGGACTTTGATGTCCGCGCCCGGTATGGCCGTCGTGAGTCTGATCCCGTTGGGATAATCTGTCAGTGGTGAACGGCAGAAAGGGAGAGTAGAGGAGAGGAGAGAGGAGAGGAGAGGGGAGGAGGGGGGAGACATTGGCTTTACTCGCTCAGTTGATCAGAAAAGCAGCAAAAGAAGCAGTCTTGCGTGTGCGCTGCGGGGAGCAGCGGTCCGACAGATTCCCTTCCCCGTTGCTGTCGCTAACGCGGACAGGACGCCCGCCAACGTGAGGAAGCACAAAGCGCCGTGTGTCCTACTTACACTGATTCTCAAACAGCATGACTTGCATCCCGTAGAGCGAGAAGGACTGCCTGAAGCTGTACGTAACAGAGTTCTTCTTCTTCTGGAAAATCTTGGTTACCTGATATCGCACGCACGCGTACACACACACACACACACGCACACAGACACACACACACGTAGGGGGTTAGGCATTTTCCTCAAGGATGCCTACAGATAGACTGCGGACATTGGGGCTCAAACTCCACGAGACTAGCAGTTCACGAAGAAAAAAAAGCACACGAGGATGAACTAAATCCGCCGGCCGACGGATCCTAAATAATGGATCGAGCTCTTAAGACAGGCGGTAGGTAAGCGTGTCGTACCACGAGGAGGTCATTGAACAGGAATATCTCCCGCTGGTGGAGGCCCAGCTTCTGCACCTTGTTGGGGTCCGGAACCTCGAACAGACGGCAGTAACACACCAGCCTGCGGTGAGGCAGCGACAGCACCTACGGGTGGGCAGGGGGGGTTGAAGGGAAAAATAAATGACCTCACACGTATTACCGCCTTTATGGCCCCACAGTGAACAGGGTACTAATAACCGTAAAAGAAACAGAAAAACAGACCCACTTTTCCACTAGCTAGGGCGGGGCGTGGCCCCAGAGTCAAGCAAATCGACTTGAGTCACAAAGTGTGCATTTCGATGGTTTTAGGATCCGACTAAAGGATATCAAAACGACACGTGACCATCCAAGCAACTGGTAACAATTCCCACTGAGCTCATTGAGCAAATATGCGAGCGATACAGAGTATAACAACGCACATAGGGATCCACTAGGACTTCAGGACTAACTCCAACATCTTGTCTATGTTCTGCTGCGTGTGTGGCGGTGGTGGTTTAGCGGCCCCCGCTAGTGATGCACGACCCCTGGCCGGTACAGCGTCTGTAAACAACCACCGCCTCTCTGTCGTAACTACCGATGCTGTCACCCAGTTGCATTACAGTCTGCTATACATACAACATATACAATACATATACTACGTATACAATATATACTGCATATGGCCCTTTAGAAGTACAAAAAAGTACAGGTAGTCCTAACAGTACAGGCCCTTAAATAACGTTGATTTACAACAAACCAGGACAGGCGGCAGAACACGGAGGCAACGGACGAACCGAAGACAAATTACGGTCGACAGTGAACACACACGTTTTGAAGAGTTTAACTTACACATCCAAGGCCGTGGTGGAGGGACCCGATCTGAAGAGAGAAAAAAAAGAGAAGGGGACGGAGGGAGAGAGAGAGAAAGAGAGAGAGAGCAAGAGAGAAAGAGCCAGAGAGACAGACAGAGAGAGAGACAGAGACAGAGAATCACAGAGAGAGAGAGAGAGAGAGAGAGAGATTACATACACATACAGATATAGAACGTGTTTTCCAGCCACATGAGATCACATCCTGACCAGGGAGCAGAGCCCAGAGCAGGAAATGAAGATTTACACTTAAGATATCCATAATGCCCAAAAGGGTAGACTTAAAATGTGTGATGCCGGCTGGAGCCTGCCGCTCGGGTCTGCCAGAAGTTGTAATGACGTTAATATGAAGACGGAGCTTCCCGTAAACCCCAGCCCACCACGGTCGCCCACCGCTGGGCCCGATTACTGAAGAAAGCCCTTATTGTGGGCTGTTTTTCTCTACACTTCTGGTGCTTTAGTTGGGGCCAAAAGATCGATCTCTTTAGAATACATTTAAATTGTATTACCACTGCCATGGGAGAATGCCACGAATAACAGACGTGTAGGAACCAGTCACAAAAAGGTGGGGGAATCAGAAATGTTATAACATCGAGGCATTCACAGTGAATGTGTACATTCGTCCTTTGTCTCTCACCCAGTGCTCTCCTTATTTCCACCTGGGTGTTTTTATTATATCTTTACCGCTCATTGTCTGTGTGTCTCTCCTCTCCTCCTCTATCCACACTCACAATATGGCGAGGAACAGGCTAATGTGCGTTTTCACACACACACACATATCACACAGTGTATTACACTGTTATATATTCAGTGCTAATAAAGTGAAGAAAGACATAAACGTACCGGCTTCTTGCCGACGATCAGCTTCTCCACCTTCTGCACCTGGGAGACGTGGTCTTCGTTGGTCTTCAGCTCCCGCTTACGGATCCTCTCGTAGATCCCAACCAGGGTCTCCCTCGGGATGTCCTCGCCGTCGTCCACCCCTGGGGAACGCACACACACACACACAGGTTAGCACACGAGCACTTTCATAACACACACACACACACACACTAAACAGCATCAAGTTCTAATGCCTGTGTGCAAACTATATCAGGATATTATAGTGCATATTACATTAGGTCTGGTTTACCTCGCAGGTTCTTGATGAAGTCCTCCATCTTCATCTTCCTCTCGGGCTTGACGTTGGGGCTGTACATGTCCGTGTTGAGGAGGATGATGGCGAAGGCCAGGATGAAGATGGTGTCGGGGTTCCTGAACTGACGCACCACCGTGGGGTTGCAGATACAGTACCGCTGGCTGGAGACCCCCCCGTGAGGGACAGACCATAATGTCAATAAAGCCACAAACGAGATTTTTGTTCATGGTGAAGAGAGAGTGCTTCCTAAACTAAGAAAATAACACCAAATAAATGGCAACAAAAGCACTCTTTAACTCTGCTGTGTGGAGGCTTCTCAAGGTTGCGTGAGGAACAGCTACATTTACTCATGCAAGAGTAATGCTCGGCCTGGCCTCTTCTGTGCATTAATAAAACATCCAGGTGCTGCCGTCATGAGCTTCAGCAACGGCCCCAGCAGGGTCAACCTCAGGTTTGTTACGCTAGAAACCGATCGAGTTAACATGGGGAGTTCCTCTTTTCTTCTGGAGCAAACGAGGAACAAGCTGTTGCAGGAACAATACATTTCACAAGGGTTCTGTGGTACATTTAGATGTACGAGACATTGACAGAGGCATAATAGTCACGTTTCAAGGTCATATAAGCATACAGATGGCTCAAAGATCTGGGACACTTGACTTTCGTCCCCCCAGGGACGTTTGCGTGTTTTTGTACACATGCAATATCTCAAGACGACATCTGGACCTACGGTGGCCTGTGAGTTTTTGTTTGAGCGCTGAAATGCTATCTGTGCTCTAACCTGTAGGCTTCGATGAGACGCTCCACCTTCTGGGCCTCGCCCTGCACACGGATGTGGTTCTGGAACTTTCTCAGTGCCTCGTCCAGCTCCATGCTCTGGAAGTCCATCTCGTCCACCACACAGCTGAAATACACACACACACACACACACACACAGGAATCAAACAGAATCAAAGTGTATAATTAGGAATACGTTGTTCTATGCAACCCATGGCTGAAATCAAGCGTGTGTAGCTCTCATTGACTCTCATTACCATATAATGTCATATTATAACATAAATACCCAAATAATATTTCATCGGATAAATACATGGAATGGGGTAATGACTTGCTGAGACACACTCTTCGTTATAATGGGATGACGCAATGTACGGCTGCGAGAGTAACAAACGCTTACTCCAAGACATCTCTGTTGAACTGCTTCTGTCTGTTGCCAAGGAATTCACCAATCATCTGTCTGCTCAGACCCTTCCTCTGCAGCAGGAAGTGGGCCACGCCCACGGGCGTGTCAGGGACGAACCCCCTCTCAGTCAGGTACTGGATTCCCTTCTCTGGCTTCCTAAAAAGACACGAAAAGAGGAACAGAATAGAATATTTTAACTTGTATACTTGTATACACGCAGATCAGAGAGGGCTGCGCTCATCCATGACGGAGGCGCAAAAGTGAACTTCCATGCTTTTCTAAACTTTGAAGGTCGACATGTCATATTGCTAAATACTACTACCAGTATTCAGATTTACTCAATTGTATTAAGGCGGCATTCCGATTCAATTCATTTTATGAAGGTGGATTCATTTTACAATTGTTCATAACCAATATTAAAACGACGAAAAGACACATTTGTAGAAATGCGTACCCCCTGCAAACCCCCCAACAGGTACCCCCATTTGAGAAACACTGGTGTGTATGTATAAATACATTAATAACTATATATAAATAACTGGCCGTTTCTCTGCCGGGATTTGAAACGAGGAGCTATACATTGCTGTGTTTGAGTATTGTTAGGCGCGGTACTACACGCAGTTCATTATGTAGCACTCGGGAGTGGGACTTAACCCGCCCACGGTTAGCAGGTCAAGAACCCGCGGCCCGGCAGGGGGGGCGACCTACTTGTTGAAGAGGTTCAGCCCGATGCGGTAGTGCCTCTTGCGGATCACGTCGTTGCTGAAGACGGGCGAGTCCCAGCTGTTGCGCGTCTCCTTGTGGTAGGTCTGCTTGCTGAGCGTCTGCTCCCGCAGGCTGTCCCGCGACGACGACTCGGAGCTGCAGTTGATGGTGTCGTTGGAGTTGGACGTGCTGTTCACGCTGTCGTTGTCGCCGTCCGAAAAGTCAGACTCAGACTTGCTCTGCCGGTTGGCCGAGCCGTTGATGGCCAGGTGGCTCTCCAGCTGCCGGTGGCGGTGGCGGAGGGGTGGGGCGTCGTCGTCGCGGGACGAGGCGCGCAGCGCCGGCGGCGGGGGTCCGTGGGAGATGTGCTTGGGGCTGGCCTGGGAGGACGTGACCATGTGGCCGTGGGGGTCGTACGCGGGCGGCCGCTTGACCGAGCCCCGGTCGGAGCGGTCGCTGTGCTCCACCGAGCTGTCGCTGGGCGGCTCGATGGTCAGGAGAGGCAGGTGATCCATCCTGAGACGCTGCTCCTGGCACTCCAGGGACGGGGTGCTGCGACAGCTGGTGTCAGTGTCGCGGCCCTCGTCCTTGGGGTCCATGGGCCAGTACTCCTGGGAGGACGAGTTGACCGAGCGCAGCTGTACGTCCGACTCCGTGCTGGACGGCTGCTCGCCCGATCGGGACCGAGCCACGGAGGGGGACATGTCCTCCTCGTCGATGTACAGCGTGACGTCGCTGTAGGACGCCATCATCTCGTCGTGCATGCGCCCGGCGGGAGGCCCGCCTCGGTGGGCCTTCCTCTGGTAGGGCGCCTCCCGTGCCATCTCCGCGCACCCCATGGCGTCCGGGTCAGGCCCCTCGTCCCCCTGCAGACTGCGGCAGTTCAGCGCGTCGTCTATGGACTCGGCCAGAGACTTGACCTGCCGGGAGAAGGCGTCCTCCAGTTCCGTGATGGCGTCGCTCAGGTCGCCCTGCGCGGCGGGGTGGGCCACCATGTTGGCCTGCTGGTGGCTCTCCATGTCGCCGCAGTCCGACGGCCCCAAGGGGCTGCCGTCCTCCGTCATGGACACCTGTCTGCCCTCGAAATACGAGCTGTGCACTTTCTCGGGGCCTTCGAAGGAGAGCTGCATCCTCATGTTGGACAGGACGATGCGTCTGGACATGCGGTTCTCCGACATGGAGCTCCGGAGGCGTTCAAAGTTCTTGTTCATCTGGTACTGGCGGAATGCGGTCTGGATGGTGCGTGCCGCATGTCTGGTTATGAAGCGGCCGCCGTATTTACGCTCGAGCATCTCCACCTGAGAGGGAAGAGACAGTACAACTGTTTCAGGAAGACACGAACCACCAAACTGTTCATTGTTGGGTTTCTTTTTAGCCTATGTTGGTTGCAATCGCTAACTAGTGACGTAAAATATAAACATAGATAATGGTAGCACTTCATTACGTTGACATTCTTACAGACAAGCCCTAAAAATGCACTTAATTATAAAAGCAGACCGCAAATTTCAAGACGCGTCTGTAAATCTATACTAAACGTTTGAAACCAGTGAAGCTAATACGATACTCATAGCGAGAATAACGGCGGCCATGCTAGCCCTACCTGCTTATCCTGGAGGTCAGCCGAGAGCTCGTAGCTCTCCGAGAGCGAACGCGAGCGTTTGATGGCCTCCTCCTCGGCCTGCTTGCGGAGGATGGACTGCGAGTGCTGGAGCTTGGGCCGGCGGGGCCTCTGGGGGCCCGGTTGGACCCCGTGGCTGTAGAGCACGCCGTCGAAGCGGTCGGGGCTGATGGCCGAGCCGTGAGTCACTGGGCCCCGGCCGTAGCTGGCTCCGCCTTCCAGGGGAGGGCCACTCTCGCTAGGCCGTCCATCCCCTTCCACACTGCAGAAGAAGAAGAAGAATTGTTTAAATATTTTAAAAATGAGTAATGATAGACACAACGTGAGAATATATTGAGCAGAGATATTTAGAGTGTGATTAGGGTTCAGCCGCTTTACCGGGCATGTTGAAAAGTCTTCACGAACATTTGCAAAAAAGCAGTACCCTTTTTTGTTATACACATTTGTAAAGCGTATACAGAATGTACAATGGAGCAGTTAACACTACAGAGTGACTTAAAGAGCGTATCGGAGACCTGCAGAGCCAATGGTACACAGAAGGCAGACAGAACTGAGCAGAGCCACAGTGCTCTCTGAGAAGTGCTGATTCTACGAGATATACAACCAACCGTCCACCTCGTGCTGCATGCTGATTAAAACGCTTGCTGAGTTAAGAATGTAATGGATTCCACTGCAAAAATGTGCTGTGTATTTCTCTGGTAGTAATAATAATAATGGCAATAAAGAAAAGTGACACAATATGGTTACAATGAACTGTAGACAAAAGGACTTCATATTTACCTCCTAATGATATATTGGGCAAACGAAAAGACACCCATTAATAAAAACGAGGTTCTACTCACTCACTCTTACTTTCTGCCACACAAACAGAAGACCGCCTAGTCCGGAAAGACTTTCTGTTTTCTATAAAATGCCAACTCTTCCTCCATATCTTGTCCACCATTATCGCTCTCTCTCTCTCTCTCTCTCACTGGTGAGGTCCAGAGTACACGGGGTTCTCCAGGAAACCAAAGACTCAACTGACCAATCACTGAACACGTCAAAGTTACATCACGTGTGGCGTAAAGACAACTGATCGCTCCAATAGCCGTTACAAAGTCCAGCTCAGTGGAGAGTAACAAAACAAATATGGCGTTAACAGTCCTTTAGAACTGAGTGAGGTGCTGTAGTTTCTGTGTATTCACAGACTGGCAATCACTTTTTTGTAGTTCGGTGCTCTCACTTCTCAAAAAGCAGTCATATGTGTTTGAGTAGTGACCCGACACACCCTTGCACTGTACACAAACCACTTCCTTCATTAGACGGTTCAAAATCAACACACGAGGACCGCCTACGGCCAGATGGCAACTCGTTGTGACGTCGTGTGTAAAGCAACAAAAGCGACAACATATATAGCTAGGCTAATTTGCTGTCAAAAAGTTATAGGACCTGGATTCCTATTTGAATATCTATTTAAAAGAAGGCAAGGTGTGCAAATGATCGGAAAATGCAGGTTTTCTTTGGAGGGTTTAATGACCTGCATTCTTCTATGTACAATTATATGCAGCCACAGCCCTTGTGACGTTTATAGACCTGAACTCACGCTAATGCTAACAATCTGAAGAGCAGTATTTAGACAAACATAATAATATAGTAATATCCTGATCTGACTCGACCCACCAACATACTTACGCAAGTACAGTGAGTTCTGGCCCGACAGAATTTATCATTGAGCCCAAACCATCTGTCCAGGCAAACTGTGAAGCAGCCTACACCTAACCATGCTCTCACAGCTCAGGAATACACACGATTCCCTGCTGCCTGACTGGACTGGAATTGACATTGTTTCAGCATTGTGATTGGTAATGCATTCTGCTTCACATAGGACCCCCCCCCCCCC
>OMNO01015644.1:0-11845 GCA_900303215.1 Trachyrincus scabrus | reverse complement strand
TCACCCCCCTCTCTCCATATCTCTCTCCCTCTCCTTCCTCTTTCCCTTTATTGCACTCTCTCCCCTGCTAGCTCTCTCTCTCTCTCTCTCTCTCTCTCTCTCTCTCTCTCTCTCTCTCTCTCTCTCTCTCTCTGTCTCTCTCTCTCTCCCATCTCTCTATGTCTCTCCCCCCCACACCCGTCTCTCTTTCTCTCTATCATCCTCCTCTCTCTCTCCATTCTCTCTCTCTCTCTCTCTCTCTCTCTCTCTCCATGTTTGATAAATTAGGTTTAGGTTGAACACGATATGTTATAATTTGATGACTGATGCTTGGTATGTTTTAAATATGTGTATATGCAAGCCCCACAGCTGTTGAAAGGGGCTTTCCCGTTGACTTTTTGAAAGCCTTGAGAAATAGCAAGACATAGCAACACATTAAATAACATCCCTGGCATCAAAACCCACGCCAAGACCAGGCAAAACATGTTTTATTAATAGCAATCCGTTAAAGAGAAGGAGTTTTCAGTGTCCGGTACTACCAACAAATCAATATACTCAAGGTCAACACTCTCTGTGTCTCTCTATGTCTCTCTGTGTCTCTCTCTCTCTCTCTCTCTCTCTCTCATGAGGCTCCTTGGTACTCGTATCCATCTGTGCAGGAGGTGGTGGTTGGGAGTAGCCTGGAGAGCGCTCTCCCTGCATGCCGCCAGCCAGGCAGGAGGTGTTGGCTGGGGGAAAGAGATGTTGACAGCCCCCAGGGACCAGCGATCCATCATGCTGGCCCATTAGCTGGCTAGCTGGATATGCTCTCTGGCTGCTGGAACATCCCGAACTCAATGTTAGGGGGGGTTTAAAATGTACAAAATGACACACACACACACACACACACAGCCCACATACAAATTCTGGCCAGGATGGTATTTTTTTTACAGTGTACTGATGCACCTCCGCTATGGACTTACACAAAGGTGTGCTATTTTTTTTTTAATCCTGCCATCAGCAGTATTTCTGTTGCCATCCAATGAATTAGATATGTGCCCGAGGCTGAATACCTTATCCAGAAGAGAGTAAATAATGGATCCAAAAGTGACAGATACTTCAGAAGAAAAAAGATAGTGTCATGGCCACTGCTACATTCAAAAGTGCAATAGAGTTAGCTTGATCAGCCCTTCCGTCTGCAAAATGTCAGACAAGGCAGATTATGGAGGAAAAGAGCATGTGATAAACCAGAGGAAAATTACATTTAAAGGTGCAATAAGTCATCGAAAAGTGAAGAAATAAACACATTTGTATGCAAAAATGAATATGGTGTTTGTCAAAGTATTGTTTCGAACTCACATAGTGCTGATGGGTCAGACAGCTTACTTTGTTTTACAGAAAGTAATTTAAGAGCAAAAAAAGAGCATCAAACAGGAGCGTCATGTTGAAATGACGTCATCACCATACAGACATTCTAACTACGTAAACAACACTAATGCCTGTGTAAATAACACTAATAAATACACACAAATAGGCTACTACAATCAGTGCCATGATTCAGGACGAGGCTTTATAGGCTAACGTTACTTTTCCAATCTACGACATTATTTGAATTGATGAATTGATTTGCCTAATTAGGCTACGTTTTCTATTTCTGTAACACAATGTATACGAGGGTCATTCATAACCTAACTAGCATACAAAGCGTCAGAGTTCATTAGACTAGTTTTGTTCTTTAGAAAGAGTTTTCTAATCAATATCAATCACTGTAACGCACAGCAATAAACGTTATTATTAAAAATGAAGGTTAGTTAGCTACTCAGATACAGAATCTGAATCCATTTCAGGTCTTATCTTTGATAAAGCTTTCAAACTCAGCAAACCCAGGCACCGGAGTGTAAAATACCTGCCAGCATACTCCTGCTCTCACGGTCGCAGAAAAGATCATTTTTTTCCTCCGCCACGCCGAAAGATAGCAGTGTTAAGCCCAATACCGGTGGGAATGACTTATAACGCCTTTAAAAAGACATTACCATCCACTTTAATCTGAAGCCAATGTGGGAGTGCCTTACACTATTGCTCTTGATGCTGTCTAAAAATAAGAATATATATGGTTTCATTAAATTACTATCAACAGTATATTTGGGGGGGAGGGCATGTCTTCACTGATTGACAGGTTGCTCTGATCTATAGTCTCTGCAGTCTTTGCAGGCCGATGTCAACTGTATTATGTGATGAATACCAAGTGTAAACAGAATATAAATAACATCTCCAACATTCCATGCAATGTTCCACTCCATGAGAGCCATGTGGACTCAGCGATTTATCCACAAGTGCGGTATTATTAATCTAGTCAGTCAGTCAGCTTACTAAGCCATTAACATAGATTTACATAACATGGAATCTATGCATGTATTAGAACATACCAGCTGCATTTAATTGACGGCCCAATTTGTCTAAAATAGTTTTTACTCAAAAGTGTGAACTTGCCCCAGATAGCAAATAAAAATGCTAATTGTGCCCCCATTGGCCAGACCTACAATAAATATACAAATACAAATATTTTTACAAATTTTCACAGAGGATCTCATCGTAGGACAAATGTGTCTCTCATAACACTAATTATGGGTCTGCTCCTTTTATGTACCAGGGCACGGGTAGTGGACTTATCTCCACTAGTTTAGTCTACTACCCGTGTCCTGGTACATAAAAGGAGGAGACCCATAATTAGTGTTATGAGAGACACCTGTGTTTGCCTTACGATGGCACCTCTGTGATGAAGAACGTATTATCTTGTGAACCTTATAGAAAACTGTACCACCAACATGTTTTTTTTTCTTGTAAATGACATGTATACACCTAGCCATATAGCCGAGAAGACAGCCACACAATACAAGACTTAGAATGACAACTTTAGTTTAGTTATTTAGACTTTTATCCAAAGCTACTCCTGCTGAATTCAGGAGCAGGTGCAGCAGCTGGAGGTCTCCTACAGGTGGTCGCTGGACATTGAGGATCGAACCCAGAACTCAGAACGCCCTAAGCCCATACGCTATTCTATCCATTTCAACTTGCAGCGGCTCACAAACACAGAACAACAAAAAAGGTTTCACAAGGAGACATGAAATCATCGGACCCTCCATCACGTTTTATTTGTTCATCTATTTGTTTCCCGCACTTGTGTGTAGAATATGAAATGACAAGCATCGCCACCGGCAACACTTGCAGAGGGAAATTGTGTGGCGGGAAGGAGAGCAGCATGGGTTTGACTGTTCTGAAGAAACACACAGAATTGGGAAGTTCAGTGAGCCTTCACGTGGCTGCGTTGCTGTCCAGTATTGCACTACAGAATGTGTACAGGGAGAAGGCTGCAGACCAATAGTTTCTAAACATAGAGAGTGGGCCAAAGTGTTTCACTTGGTTTCAGCATGGGCTGCCATTGACTGCCTCTGGTGACAGCTCCCAGAATTGAATGTATTGTAACAATGGCTGCGCTCGATTCCAGGTTCACATACTCATATTCAGGTAATTTGAATAAAGATATGTAGATAGTGTGTAAAATATGGTTCAATATTTGGGTGAGACACAGGAGACTCATTTCTGCCCGCCCAGTTGGTCATTTCATCATCATCGAGAGGCCTGTTCTTCTGGATCTGCGTTTAAATCCAGTCGTAACAGAGACTCGGTTCTGGTGCCATGGAGTTGTCTCTGAATGATAAAGAAATGACAGCCATATCAGAGGATTTTTCCCTTCTATTACGGCTGTGACGTGTGAATCCTGCTTCAACTGTGAGCGAAAAGTCGCATCCTGTCGCCGCGAAGGAACGCGAGCGGATCTGATGACAAAGACGTGCTTTCTTTCTGTTTTTTGGTCAATTAAATCATCTGGAAATGCATCAAATAATTTCACTTGGCAATTGTCACAACACATTTCAATCCGCATGTGCACACATGGCACGTAATGATGCACCGAAAGTTGAAAATCTGATTATACTCAATGGATTGAGTATAATGAAACAGACACACACACACACACTCTGGTTAGCCTCTCTCCAAATGACAATGTGATGCATTTCCTGCAGATCTTTTGAAGATGCGGCGTTGGCAGAAGGAGGGCATGCTAATGGCAGCCAGGGACACTGTAGTTCCCCAGAGGAATGAGTCATAGGATGCACTATAGGGCTCCACTTCTCGTTGGATATTTATATCATATTCTTTATAAAATGCATTTCAATATTCACGTACGTATCTATTTATTCATTTGGTCATTTATTTGCGTATTCATGCATGTAGTTATTTCAATTAATGTATCAATGTATCTATTTTGTTTGGCAATGACATTATCAATGTATTTATCAATGTATTCATCAGTGTATTTATTGTGTTTGTTTATTTATTATTTGCAGAGGTCTGATTCGTTTACGGATTCACTCCTTTTTGTCTTGACTACAAAGGCGGCAGGGGGGGTGGATGGACTGGACAGGGCACATGTCCTGATTCTCTCCATGTTATCCCCCCTCTCCCTCTCCCTCCCAACCCCTGGCCCTGGAGCCTACTCGTCCAGGCCCAGAGCGTGTCGTTTTCTCAGGCTTATAGGTACATCAGAATGCATCGTGGGATTTTTTTGTTGCCGATGCTCCGCCACGTTGAGAGGACTCAAGAGAGTTGTAGTACTGTAAAATCCTATCAATCAACGGAAATATACCGTAACCTAGGCCAATGAAAACTTTGCTTTGTCACATCTCGCATGAGAAACGCTGTGGCAGTTTCAAACACAACAACGTCTCCCCATAATTGTAACGATCCTGTGCCAACCCCACTCGCTACCTGTTTCTTGCTGTGTCATTAGTGTAATGTTTGTCACCTGCATGTAGTTCCTGCCCCAGCTTGTCGCTTCCTTGTTTGTGTTGGGTTTGTTAGCCTGTTTTCACCAAGTAAATCTTCCTTTTGCATCTACCCTGAGTCTGATCTCTGCATTTGGGGTCACCTCCCTGCACATGACAATAATGAGAAATCATTTCACGATGAATTACTAAACAATGACCAAACAACCATTACTACCAACATAATAACTAACGTTCCTATGCTCCCAAAATGGCGGCGGTAATTGCGATGTGATGTCGCCCTATTGCCCCCCACATACTCCCAGGGCTCGTCAGATGTGTTTGTTTTCCGTCCGTGTCTGCAGAGTCTGGTCAGAATACTTGCTCAAATCTTGCGGGGCACATTTGTTTTTATTGAGGTGGTATTTTGGGGTCCATGGCGCTTGGGGTTCCACACTCTCACAGTCTTTACCGTTCATGAACTTGCTTTATAGGATTTTGGGCTCCCTTGTGCTGACCTGTGATCCTTCTACGACCAAGCGGGGTCTAAAATCCCGATGGATGTACTCGGTAACGTCAGCATAAAACTCCTACGAGAGACCGAACAATATGTACTTTCAAAAAATGTTTTAGCAAGAGCAGGCAAAGGCCACATTTGGTCATTGTGGAATTTTATTTGTGTGTGTTTAGTGTAGCAGATTATTGCATGCCATTCTCACTTAGTTTTCTGTGCGATGTCTATTTAATAGAACTGGCATAATTGTATGTTGCCATGGCTATGAATCAACAATCATTGAATGACCTAGTGTCAACGCTGTAATATTTAATCATAGTCACTGTGTATCAAACATTTGCAAATAGGCCTTAATGACTTTTGACACTTCAGCCATGACTACATTCGTGTGTCAAAGGGGAACTTTGCCGCTTTTAATCTGTATTTATATGAACAATGTTTACCTTTCCTGCAAGAAGGTGCAGCAGCGGTTATATGTCTTACCCAAAATGAGAGGATTTAATGTTAATGTCTGTGTGGAGATGTGTGTTGACATGAACTCGCTGCAACTGTCATGATGTCTCTTTTTTTACAAGGCTTTTATTGAATCTGTTGTGGGATTGTGTATGGTGGCCTTGTTTGGAAACTTGACTCTTTACTAGCCTGGTGAAAGCGGCCAGTAAGATAATTGGGCTGGGGAAAGGACCAAATTGAAGGACATCTTTAAAAGGCGTGTGCTCAGAAAGGTCAATGCCATGCTGGACTGTCTTCTTCTAGTCTTCCCCCCGTAGTCAGGATTTCACTTGCTCCCCCCGGGCCGGCGCTTCAGAGTGCCAAGCGAGAAGACTAAAGGAACAGGAACTCCTTCATCCCTCTGGCCGTTCATTTATTAAACCACTGACTAGCGGCAATAATAATATAGGCCCTTTCTCCATGATCTTATTATATTAACTGTATGTTGTTGTATGCTAACTGTGTGATGACTATGGTACGGTACTGTATGTGGGTTCCTACTGCAAAACAAATTTACCCTTGAGGACAATAAAGATTTTTTTTACTTTTTTAACTTGAGTGCTATTTTAGGATTAGCATGATTTGTTTACCTGTGATTAACAACATAGCCTAGACGACTACTCTACATACACTATTCAATATAATTACAACTGGTCAAATCTAATTTTGTGTACCGTAAAACTGTAGATAAAGATCATCGGTTAGCAGCATTGGGTACACAATAAGTATTTTATTTTTCTCCATGTTTTTACACGCAGTCGAATAATATTATCTGAATGCACAGCTTTACACACTTGCAAGCCCAATAAGAGTACTACGGCTATTTGTGTGCACGACAATATTATTACAGCGTATACATTTTTGTCATATAGAAGTAATGATTACTATTTGCGGAAAAATGACTGTGACTGTGTCATCACAGCGGTATTCAATTGGAATCAACTGAGGATGTTGCTGCTTCACTTTGGGAGGTACAATATCTGTTAGCATGAGCTATAAATAACCCCTCTAAATGTGTCAGTTAGCCTGGCGATGCTGCTCCCTCCCTCAGGCTAAATGTGGCGCTAACCTTGTTTAAACCAGTGCTAAGGATCCACTGTTCCTCAGTGTAGCTGAACACTAGCAGCATGTCTCTCTCTCGCTCTCGCTCTCTCGCTCCCTCGCTCTCTCTCTCGCTCTCTCTCTACTAACAAAATGTCATTTTGAAATAATATGTAGAGTCTTCTGTGCTGTTTTTTTCTTAATTAATTTAGGTGTTCTTATTTGTGTATGGAAAAAATCATATCGACGACAATAACAATTTACAATTCCACCAATAAACCAGTACCACCACCACCACCGCTTTGTGTGGAGAATAATTCAGTAGATCATAACTAATACCTCTAACTGATGGAAGATTAATATCCAAGCCTACAGGCACAGATACAATACAAAAGGCGTGATATTTCATAAGCCTCGCCTGCCTGGGGCCTGCCATGGGGGGGAACCTGTATAACAATGCATTCATGTTTAAACCTCAATCAAGATTCCCATGTATCACTGGAATGCAAATCTAATCGAATGCCAAATGTACAATAAATCAATGACACAATGATATGAAATAATCTTATGTCTGTTAAGAAACGAGCAGAGAAGAGATGGACACTTTGCACAGAGACACACACAGGCTCATAACACTAATTATGGGTCTGCTCCTTTTATGTACCAGGACACGGGTAGTAGACTAAACTAGTAGAGATAAGTCTTCTACCCGTGTCCTGGTACATAAAAGGAGCAGACCCATAATTAGTGTTATGAGGACACCTGTGTCCTACAATGACACCTTTGTGAAAAGGTTCTATCCTCAGCTCTAGTGAAATCCATGCTGTCAAGCTAATGATACATGGAGGACAGGACAGCATTGAATATTCACTATACCCCACCCTCACTTTCCAACCTTAACTCAGGGCTTTTGTGTTAATTAGTCGAACACTTGTTGGTACGCAACTACAACATATGTACCAATGTGAACTTCAAACGGAGAGAGGGTTAGGGGAATTTAATTAGAAACTGCAGTGAAGACCCAACCTGGGTAAAGCGTCTGACCTCTAACTTTGATCACTGCGTTGCCTTGAAGGGCTTCTTTGTTTCGGTTAGAGCGTTCAAGGAAAGCGATTCTTTTCGTGTCTGCCGCTTGGTAGCCGCTTGTATTATGGGTGTGATCATGGCTAGAGTTGCTGCAACTGTGAAACAAAGTGTCATCCGTTTATATACTGAGTTTGCTCTTCTTCAGCTCTTCTCTCAACACCTTGGCAGAAAATGTGTCAATAGGCTGGATGCTTGCTCGGATTTTATGCACACATTATCATAGCTGAGCTGAGGAAAAGGTATTCACTTACATTTCGTGCCCAATTCATACCCTGCCTTTGTGATACCTCTTGTTAGAGTATGTGGAGCGGG
The DNA here is from genome assembly GCA_900303215.1 of Trachyrincus scabrus. Lineage (NCBI taxonomy): Eukaryota > Metazoa > Chordata > Actinopteri > Gadiformes > Macrouridae > Trachyrincus > Trachyrincus scabrus. The sequence goes on along the minus strand of OMNO01015644.1, from coordinate 3,619 downwards.
CTATAGCTAAATTACAGCCTTTTTTTCTGCCATACTTTTTATATTTCATTTCACAGTGCGAGAAGAGGATACGATCTACACCTTTGAAATGCTTGATTCCGACACCAGTAAATTGGATGATTACAATATTCATGTATATATATATTTCACTTATTTGTTCTCCTATTCTTTGTCTATGACTTGTACTGGCCCATCTTTTTACACATAGAAAGCGTGTGATGTTATCATCTACTTAATTCCTCTTTCTTCAGCCCTCCTAGTGAGCAGTGGGAGCTGAACAACAATGCGTCCGTAAGAGTCTGTCTTTTCACTGTTGTAATTAGATTTTAGAAAACAAAAGACCTTTTGTAATGCTCAGAAGCTCAGCACACATTTTTACTCTTTACTTTCTTTTTAAAGTATAGTGGCTTTAACAGTGGCTTTAATGTTTTTATGATGAAAAGAAATAGTTAAAGAACACTTCATTTTCACACATGCCCTGGCTTTTCTGGGCACCCCAGACAGTTTTTAGGTTGCTTGCTTCAATATTTAGACATTTGACATTTGAGCAAACCCCCCCCATCCAATAGAAGCCCATTCAACATCAAACTCCACGTTAGACTCATTGTAAACACGTCCCTGCTTCTCATGACTGATATTGTCCTTCTAATGAATGTGTCGACCTTCATTTTTCGATTAGTTATTTCATTTTAAATGTCTAACGTTAGAAACAAAGACCTACTTTTCCCTTGATCTCGACCCGTTCCTGACTCACGATAAGCCGGCAGATCAGCCGTCTCTTCTTCTGTGTATTCCGGTTCGAATTGATAGGGCACAGCAATCCCATGATCAAAAATGCTAGCTAGTAGTAATACAACACTATTTTGTCACGCAATGACATTCATCCTCGAGTTCGATACGAAACTGCCTGGGTCTGCTTCTTGTATTTTGTAATGGAAAGCAACAAAACTGTGTAAAATATGAACATAATGAAGGTGAAAAATGAAGGTCGACACATTCATTAGAAGGACAATATCAGTCATGAGAAGCAGGGACGTGTTTACAATGAGTCTAACGTGGAGTTTGATGTTGAATGGGCTTCTATTTGATGGGGGGGTTTGCTCACATGGGTATCAAGTATCTAAATATTGAACAAGCAACCTAAAAACTGTTTGGGGTGCACACAAAAGCCAGGGTATGTGTGAAAATGACCCCAGAAGTGTTTTAAAGTGAAATTCCCCTTTAACCTCTCCTATGCTGGATGGATGCCTGAGATTTAACTCCTGATAGCTACCCGTATTATATTACACACACACATACGATAAACAGAGAGAGAGCTGTCGTGTTAGACAATTAAAAAAACAAAAGAAATCTATTAGCAACAGCAACAGCCAACCAACACAATCAGTGTGGAATTATTACCTCCTCTCGTGCCATTAGCTCTCTCGGTTGCAAGTCAATGTACATCTCAAGCAAGCTTGAGAACTGTATGTTAGAGGCAACCCTAACAGCTATGCAAGCTTTGCAGCGGCAAAACAAGATAGCATCGCTCAATGCAGATAGGAACGACGGACAAGGGCAAGCAACATCAACTCAAGGTCATCTCATCTGGCCTGTCTGGCCTCTGAATACAAATAGAGGACATGCTAAGTTGCTCTAAAACCAGGGTTGATGTTAGCCCATGTCTATGCCTAGCTTATGTTCATTCATTGTGAGCATGCGTGCTTGGTTTCTAGAATGATAAATAAAACTAATCTTATTGTTCACACCTCATATGGCGTATGCTTGTGTGCATGTCGGAGTCTAGCTGTGCAGAATGTCTTCTGCAAATGTCATGATAGCTTTCCTTTATTTTCTTTGATCATCTCATTCATTTTAATTACAGTGGCAAATGTCCCAATAATGAATCATAAAACCATATTGCCTCAATTAATACGAACGTGCAGAGTGCAAATACTCAAAGCATGTCACAAGCATGCTTCTCCATGTTGTTATTGGATACTCCTGTCAAGTCACCAGGCATCCACCTATACTGGCTGCTTACAAATGCCCAAAAAATGACAAACATTTGTTTGTCATTTGACATTTGGCAGGGGCCCCCGACATTTGGCAGAACAGCCTTTTTGAAATGTTACTTGTTAATGTTTGAGGATTTACAAATCCTTGTGGAACAATAAATGGTTAATAATATGCATATAGCTAGTCTGACTTTCCCAGGATATTGAATGTATGGTACGGTACGCACAGCGATCTAGTTCGGCAAATTGCGCCTCTCCTTTTCACCATGTTGACCATTTCCTCCCTGCTGCGTTACAACCCACCCCTCCCCCTCGCTCCTCTGTGCTGTCCTGTGGCTTCATCAGCTGTTATGAACACAAACCCTTTTGTCTGCGGCTGATATGGGCAGAGCAGCATTAAAGGTCCCTGCTGTTACTAATCGGAAACTAACAACAACAACAACAACACCGAAACGAAAACAAATGCCCAGGGCAGGGAAGGCAGAAACAAACGTGAGGTGAAGATGCACTCCGATGCCTCTGAATAATAAAGGGAGGCGCCGGACTCAGCGGCGGGTTGTGGGGAAGAAGAGGTGAGACGTGATTGAGTCTGATTTCTTTTGAGGCTGTTGTATGAACGCCTCCCACTTCTCCCCGAAGGCAGCGTTCAAGGCAGAGCAACAACAAAAACCAGTAAAAAAAGTATTGTTTGCTTGCTATGCTTGCGTTTTGCAATTTTGTATCTTTTTGTTTCGCTGCTTTACGGATGTGAAATGTTCACACAAACAGCGGTGAGAGCCATTATTCTCTGTTACAGTAACAGACGGTATTGACATTTCATGTTGGTTCTGTTCAGTTGCTCAATGACAAGTGGAAGGACTTCCAAGCACATTCGTTTTACAATTTCCACGAGATGATTAGTATCTAAAGAATACTCAACACAAGCTACAGCTCTTAATGTAGTGGACTTATGTCTTCTAAGCTGTATAGCGCTCAAGTATGTGTGGGATACTCCATATAAGGTACACTTAATGTAGTGGACATATGTTGTGTAAGCTGTACATCCCTCGAGTAGCTAAAGGACACTCAATATACGGTATGTGGAATTGAGCTGTAGGGGACTCCAGGGGTTACCGTGCAACACAGAGTAAGCAACGTGGGACATCCACTCAGAGATGAGACTCGTTTAGTACAGGAAGTGCAAATATTCCCCCTGTATTTTTGAGCCAACCATCTGGATTCGCTAATGAGCTCACCTCTCGGGTGTGAGTCTGATCAGCTGGCCCAGTGCACACCCAAAAGCGTGGGACGGGGAGACGGTCGAGAGACACATGCTGTATTTATTTTCTGAACTGGGAATTGTCCACCTCTGCACTCACCGTGTCTATTTGTGTGTAGGTAATGAGCTAGCCGTACACCGCACCGGCGGCCGTGGCCACGCAAGCCGCTAAAGTTTCAACGACACAGTGTCAGCTTTGTGAGGAGAATCTACAAAGGAATGTACGTATTGTTTAGTACAAATTCAAGAAGTCCAAAACATGGCAATGGTCTGTCATACCCGCCCACAAAGGCAATCTCTCTCTCCAGTATAAAGTCATGTCAAAATGTCACGCAGAGGAAGTCAGTGTTGTGAGGGTTACAAA
>OMNO01015642.1:6758-22956 GCA_900303215.1 Trachyrincus scabrus | reverse complement strand
TGTATGGTTGCCAAGGTTTCCTGTATTTCCATTGTCAGTAGTCCGACTACTGCACATTGCTAAAAGACGAATCCTCTTAAATTATTTCCTTATTCAAATTCTACAAATGTAATATACAGTATGGCTTACATGTACTAAACAAATCTGAATCAAAATAACTTAACTTAACTAACATTATGTTTCCTCTTTTTCCTTTTTTTACTGAAAGTGCTAAATGATTACATTTACACAAAATGTAATACAATTTATAATGTTTCCTAACTTTTACTTTGAAAATAATTAAACCTTTAAGCACATTCCCATTGCCAGTCCTGAGCCTCTCAGTTGAGTTGAGAAGGCTATTAATACCCAGTGTTAATTGAACCCAGTGTTCAGAATCTGCCTCCTTTTGCTATCCAATGTGTTAAGGGGCGAACACAGCTACAGTTCCATCTTTCTAACTTCAGATACAGTTTGTCATTTAGATATGCAATTTCATAGTAATGATCATAATGACGATGAAACTCCAAGTAAAACATGCTGATCTTTCATTTTTAAGTTTTTTTTTAAGTGCAGTACTGTGCTGCTCCCCTCTGTTGGCCACTGTCTGATATCACATGACCCACAGTATTGTTGTGTGAATACAACCTAATAAAACATTGATTGTTTATTTTCTAAAATGCGGCAATTGATCTGTTATTATTAGATCTATTAGACTAGGGTTTGGTTTTTTAAGTACAATGGCTCCTGATTCAAAAATGTATGTTTAGCTTCTCGTGGGAAAGGTGTTCTGGAAGGCAAATGGACTGTAGGGTATTTAGCATGTGTCTTGATGACTGTTTTTGAAGTTTTAAGCACACAGTGGGTCAGGCTGCTGGCGATAAAACACCCTCATCAGCTCTTCAGTCATTGAGCTTTTGGATCTCTAATTAAATGTCTTGTCAGCACAGTGTCATATTGGATACAAAAAATAAACGGACTCTGTTTAGTAGTTTTATGACAGCGATACAAGGATGGAAGTGACAAGCTATTAGCTAGGTAGTATTTATTTTTGGAAAAATGGCGGTTTGACCCATTTACAATTCTTAGGTCAATGTGACCATTGAAAACAAACCATATAGTCATAGTCATATGGTAGAATAGTAGTATATTAGTATTATATATTATCACGATATTTAAACATGTAGGCTACACTTGCACAACTAGCATAGATGGTCACCTGATCAACTGGTTATACAAGCGTTTGTTAACAATAAAAGTAAATGATCAAACTGTTTTATTTGAAAATTACTTCCACTGACATGTTTGCCATGGATGGGGCTATGTCAGTATTCAGTGTGTTTTCATTATCTTTTTATCATTAGTTTTTTCTATATAGATAAAAGACAAAAATACATATTTGTACACAATTTGGAAATATGCTATAAAATAGTAATAAATACATACATACATTGCAGTATATTGCGACACAAAATAGCAATATGCTATACAGTAAATAAATAATAAAAAAGTGGCACAAGTGTCATAATGACTAAGCTATAAGCTAGCGTCAATACTCGAGGGCTACTTTAGGCTTCATGACATTATTGAGCGACACTGGACAAGTTTAATGTGTCACTTTAGGCTTTCTAATGCCTAGAAAGCATTAGAACAAACTACGCTGCTACGGGCATTGCTGTGCATGTCTCACTAATCCAACTGTAATGACCCACTTCTATATATCAAGCAGCTCTGTTTGTTCATTTAGGACATTTTATTCAAAGTGACTTAGATTGAATACAGCGACAGATCTTTAAGGATCAGGCAGGGATTAAGCATCTAGCTTAAGGATGCTTACAGTTAGGCTGAGGACATTAGGGATCTAACCCAGGACACTCTGAACCGAGGGTCAAACGCTGGGAATAATGCTGTCCTGCCCCTGGCTCTGTATGCATGCCGTCGCCAACAGCATCCAGGGTTCGCAAAAACATATATTATATATTCCATATAATGAATACTTATATCACAAGCTCTTGGTATTATGTGTTGCGCTAGAAAAGCCATTGATATTTAATATAATCATCTTTTTAGCAACAACATAGTTGTATGGATTTTAGATAGGTTACAAGCTAAGGCCCTAATGTTTCAGTGTATGCCAGTGTACTGTTTCAAACTCATGTAGATATTAATTACAGCATGCATACTGAATAGAACTGTGAAAGCACAGAAGAAATACGCACTACCTTTCTTTTAATTCCTTGGAGGAGGTTGGGACCAACTGCACCTTGACTGACTCAATCTGTCACGTAATGGTATGATTCATGTCTTCACCTCATTAATTTTAATCTTCAGAGATCTGATAATCATTCTTTCCTAACACACATTTTTTAGAAATAGGCCTATTGCTCAATATAGGTAAAATGTCACCATCAATGGAAAGTAATTTAGCTAGTTCCTTTGTCTGCCTAGGATGATAATCAGGTTACTTCTTTGTCACTCTAAAGCAGAGTTTTGTGGATCAATTCGGGACCCAAAATGAGTCGTGATCCAATTGGAGGTGGGCCGCAGTCTGACAATATACATAGCCCCTGTAACGAAAGGACCATCGATTCCAGTGTACTTTTCAGGACTATTAAGAGAAATGATCATGTGACAGCAAGACATATATTATTCATACACAGTGGATTGTTTATTAACATTAAGTTTAGTAGGCTTACACCTATAGCAGACTGTTGTTTTGTAGGCTTACTTTATAGGCCCTTCTGAGTGAGGTGTAATATAATATTAGGTCTGATATGTGTCTGCCAGGGCACCAGCATTGACAATGTATTGTCTACGCACTGGCATATCTAAATGCAACACACCCATAATTAATATTATAAACTATAGGCTACACGTTGTGTTATCCATATGACTCGTAACACACACGTAATTGGCTAACAAAGGTTATATGTCGTCGAAAACGTTAGGATAGATAGCTGGGGGAAAAATGCAGTGATGGTAGCTAGTGACGTGTCTAATATTTGATTGTACACTGCCACCTGCAGTTTAATGAGGTAAACCTGCAGCTACGTGCCAGTAAAATACAATAAATGAATGAAATAACGTCAAATGGTTTCAACCGGTTTAACAACCGAAATTGATAATACGTAGCCTAATATAAACCTAAATTAACCGACAGGTGCCCTTGTTAAAATATATATTTTAAATATAATATAGGTTATTTATGTGAAGAAAATGTGCCGTTATTTCTGTTTCCATTATGTCATTATGTGTTGGAACATTTACAGGACAAAGACAAACTAGTATAATAATAAAATGCTTTGTTGGGATTTGTAGAATATGATTTATATGGTGCTGCTGTTTCCGGTGGTTGAGCGTCCCTTTCCGCCGTGATGCCCTTGTAGCTATGGAAACTCGTCCATGGCAACATCCAGCGGGCTGGCGGTGGACCCCATCCTCCCTCATACCTCACAGAGGTGCTGAGTCTCGCACAGCGTAGCTCGTGTGTGTGTATGTGTGTGTGTGTGTGTGTATGTGCAAGTGTTGTTACCGATAAATGGAAAGCTACAAGATGGCGATAGCCCGAATCATCGCTTGCATTATATTTTGTTCGAGCATCTGTAAGTCATTTTCTTTTCAATAATGCCGAGGTGCGGGTTGTATTTGTAAATCAAAGCCATTCTTCACACTCGACAAATTTTGCTATAACCAAACGTTAGGCTTGCTATCTATAAACGTGTTGAGAATGATCTTCGTGGTGGTGAATTTGTCGTGTCTCTTGTTGAGCTTTCTTTTAACGAAGGGCAACAGATTTAACTCAATGACATTAAATATTAACAGGGTGGGCTGTATGAAGCCCGGACGATGATACTGAATCTCCCCCTAACATGCGTTTCATTGTTGCCTCATTCTTAAACAGCACTAAGAGACATCGGAAGCTACTAATGAAGTATAAAGCATACAGATATTTTACAATGCGTACAAATTCATCTCGTCGCGTTAACACGTTAATGGACCATCAAGGTTTTTAATTGTGCTTTGCAAAATCACAAAATCACCACTTACACTTTGTGTTTCGTAGCCATAAACTTCTACCATAAAACAATGCTGCTTAATAGCATGCTTGAACAGTTATGCACATACTGTGCCTCAGTGTGTTAACAGGTGTAACGTAGGTAATACAACCCCTTTGGCATACCGTTATTTCCTTTCCCCCCATTTGGATTATGTCCATGTGGTAGAGAATGTATTTGTCATTTGCCTCAACTTCTGTAGTAGCCTGACACACGTTAATGAAGGCTTTACAAATGGTCTCAGAGACTGTCAGGTCAAGGACAGGGTTGAGTGAAGAATGACTTGCCCTATAGGTGGCCAGCAGGTTAAATCTGCACCCACCCTCAAGCAGGGCAAGCAGTGACCAGTGAGTTTAGTGGGGTGAATGTAATTCCCCCTTCAAGTTGGTTGATGCTCTGTGATATTTCCAATTGGCGTGACTCATTTCTGAAGTGCAAATACCCCCATCGCTGCATTTCAGTCTTTCAAATGACTCATTCATTAAGCATGTATTGAACTACATGTATAAACTGCCATTGCATGACCATTCGTTAGAAGAAAGGTTAACAGGCTGAGTGTGAATGCTTTTCGCCAGCGGCCATAGTGACCATCTGTTACACTTATGCAGTAATAGTCAGCCATACATCCACATATAACGTGGTACCGAACAGATTCTAGGCCTATGTGCTGCCTGAGACTTTAGTTGTAAGAGTGTTTTCACTGCTAAAGTGATAAAGCTAGCAGGCAAAGCTTTCTCGCTCATAAAGCTGTTCTCATACAGCTCTGCAGTTCTGAATTTGGAATGAGATGACACTGGATTTATTTACTGACTGGGTGTATGTAATTCACTGCAATGCCGGCAGCGCTGAAATGATTGCCAATGTGAGCTGTAAAGGTAGATTCTAGCTCCAAGTCCAAAATATCATTTGTCCTCTCAGCTTAGAATTAACACCTGCCAGGGGGATTTTAGGTCTTGAATATGTTTATCTATTTATTAGAATTTTTGTGAGAATTTGTTAGAATATGCATAATGAAATGATATTGAAATAACATTATATTATTAACATTATTATTATTATGTAATAATGAAAAACTTGGAATTGACCATTTAATTGCCATACAAATAATAATAATACGTAATAATTATTAATTAATTTAATGTTTTATTTCATAATATCCTATTGTCATTGTGTATCTGAAATGTATCTCTTCCTTCCATTACATCATGGTGTAATATGGGGAAGTTTTAAAAATATGTTGTTCTATAAATATATAATATATTATGCAGCCCCTATTTGATGTGTGGTACTATCTTACATGCAGTCTGTATCCCAAGACGGCACATTTACTTACTATATGCTTATGAGACTGAACTTTCAAGTGAAGCTTCACTTGCATAGTGCAAAAGCCATTGCATTTTTGTGTTGGAATGTCTGGAAAAAGGCTTTTTATAGACCTACTGGATCAACAACCTTGTATTGAGGATTGGAACGGGCAGTTGTTTTCATGTTTTTAGTGCCTAAGAGGATTGCAAATTGTGGCTATTTAATACAACATTTGTCTCCAAACAGGCTATCTACTTTATCTATGCATTACCACAACCAAGAGATTAATAAAAAAAAGAGCTTGCATAGGCTGGCTTTCCAGCCAGGACTATTTTGTATATATTAGAACAGTTACAGATTAATCTTTAGACGTGATTATTTTATGAGGGTCACTCTACTGTGTGTATGAATGCTTTTGTTTTGCAGGACATATTAGCATTTAGCCTAGCTATAGCCGTTGTCTTTTTAATGAACAACTGTTATTCTTTCCCACGGCCTTAAATGTATTGTTTTACTGTAGTACAAACAGGGACACGAGGTCAGCGTTGTGTTGGACAAGAAGCAGGCTGTCGTGGGCCTCACTATGGGGCCTAGTTTACAGACATCATAATGATCTTTCCAAGAACCACATTTTAAAATAATTATAAATAAACTCCCCAGGCTTCAGTTTTCCATTATCTACGCATCTTAATCTATGATCCCTAGCAGATAAATGAATCATGCTGCCTTGAGACAAGCCTCTTAAACAAACAAATACAAATATTACAGTCTTGAGTCATATAACTAACTTCATGAATTACTAAAATACTGAGATGCAGAACTTTGCCGGAGTCTTCTATCAGGGTCATTGGCCACGGTCTCTTTTCATGATCTCTCACCTCTCTTTTTAACTCCAAGCCTCGCTAGTTTGAGTAAGCCTACCCATAGAATGTCTCCATGCTGACAGACAAATCTCAGCTGTACATCATGGTCTTCTAAACACAAACAATTAACCTAAAACAACCCAAACTTTAATAAAGCCTTTAGCCAAGCCCTATTTTTGAAGCGTTCTTCCGCGAAAGAAACCCCGGGGCTAGTTTTTCAGTCACCATTCCTGGGTGTTTCCATGCTAACAGACCAGAACAAATCTCATCTGTATACTGGGGGGCAGTGTTTGCTGGATAAGCTATGTGTCTCCCAGGATGTCCAGTCACTGTTGGGATAAAAATAGCTCTCCGTGCACAGAGTGGGAAAGTCAGTGCAACGGAGACGGAAGCCGAGACCTAGGAGTCAGATGGATCTCCCCGCAGCCACTGCAGCTGTGCTAACATTATGCTGTGGCAGTATGCGCCTTGTCCCCGCTGTCAGCCATGAGCACTTTGCCACTTTGCTAGTTTTACTTTGCGCTGGGGGTAACAAAGCTACTTGGATGCGAAGGAGGGATTATGCGCAGTGCTGCTGAGGGTGATGGTGTGTGAGGTGGTGTGGCGAGAGGGGGTGGTGGCAGTGTATGCTTTCAGAGTGCAGGAAAAAAAATTGCGGTCACGACATTGTCTAAGAGGGTAACTATCACAGAGCATCCAAAATAAGCTGTGGAGGATGTGTGGGCCAATTAGGAAGCCACAGTGCTTATTATTGTCTCATCTAACCCCTCATTTTGTAGCATTCTGTGTTGTCCGACAGTGAAAGGAAAGGGCTCTGTTGGGCCTCACTGCTCAGCATGGGTGTTTTCACACGGATGTGAACCCGGTAATTATTGTATTTATGGTATTACGTTGTGGGCAGAGACTAAATATATGTAAAGTTGCTGAAAGGTATGCACAAAGTGAAAGGCACACAGACGTAGAGCGGCCTACTCCGTTTAAAAATAATCGCAAGAAATTGAGTTATGACCAATTAATGTATGTTAATGATCTGGGCTTAGTTGCCGGTTCCTGTATCCTTCTAAATTTGGCTTAGCTTATATGCTAATCCTAGTGGATTTTTAATGCTTTTTGATTGAGATAGCCTAATTGATCCAACATTGAGGCCATTTAGATCTGGCATTTGAGAAACAAACCTTGCTACTCTAGGAGTGTACTTTAGAAATTAAGCGACAACTAAAGAGGCTACTTAACAACAACTAGGACCTAGGTCTAGGTTGCTGTGCCTTTTTTTCTACGCCTTGAGGGTAAACAGGAAAAGCAGATTTGCATAAATGTGTTTGTTCTGTTTTGGTTCAGTTTTTTTTAAGTAGTTAATTTATATGCATCCTCGCTGTGCGTGAGTCATAAGTGCCCCGCTCTTTCACACAAGCTTCCGTACTGAACCGGAATTACTGAATAAAGAATTAATTTGATTGCTTTGAACCAGGAAATAATACCTCCCTTAAAAACGCTATGCTAATATGCTTAAAAATCAACCCAATAACATTGTTCAGCCAAGTTATTCTCGTGCTTTCACGTCGACAAACAACACTTTTTAGAGCTGACTCAGTTGAAAAATAGAAAACAAACAAAACATGGCAGTAATTATATTCCAAAGCCTATAATAGACCTTCACAGTCCCTGTTTACTGCATCATTTAAGCAGTACATCAGCACCTCCAGAATTCATGTATTTTTCATGAGGGTATAGTGGTGTATACATTTTCAATAAAATAAAGAAAATCTATGCTTAGATACCAATCCTTAATATCATTCTTTACACCCGCTAACAATGAGACGCTGCTACATTTTGTCATATTTTGAGGGACAATAAAGCATGTACAAAGACTGGTTTTTTTTTGTGGCATTTAGTGTTGACTGCACCATTTACACATTTTGCCTCAGGTGTTAAACTCTTGGGATACAATTGGAACGTGATTAATGAGCTCTGGTTACAGAAATCACATCCTAGGGCCCTCACTCGCTGATTTTCTGTTGTCAGTAACTCTCTAATTCAACAAATCTGATCCGTTCATTCCTTTCGATAGACGTCCAGGTGTCGGCCATATGGAGCTGTAACTGTTTTCCTCCTGTTTTTTTGTTTTTTGATTTGCAGGCCATGTGCCATCGCAGGCTGTTATTCTCCGGACGACGGACAAGATTGTGTGGGCAAATGAGTTTGAACGTAAGCTTCTGGAACAATCCGTCCGTTCCCTTCTGAACAAAGTAGCTTGTGTTCTTACTGGGCCTACCGGCTGCTGATGTCCTTTGTTTTCTCTTTCTCTTTCCCTCCACTCCCACAGCCATTGAGTTGACCTGTTTAATAGAATCCATCTCCACAAACAATCCTAGGATTGAATGGAAAAAGATCAAAAACGGCGTTCCCAGTTATGTGTACTTTCAAAATCGGATATCAGGTAGGTTCCTTTTTTCAAAACGTTTCTTTTCATAAAGAAATGAACGGCTCAGTCGGCATCACAGTGTTTCACAGGAACATATTGGCACAGCTTCAAAGATTTGAAACTGCCCACTTCTAAGACGCACAGTGTGGTGGAGAAGTGGGCAGTGAATTCTCCCGTTCATCCGTCGCGGGACACGCTGTGTATTTCAATGAGTGGTTTTGTTCCTTGTCCCTCCAGGCGACTTGGAGCACAGGGCGCAGCTCAGAGAACCGGCAAACATTCTGATCTTCAACGCCACACGCACCGACACGGCGGAGTACCGCTGTGAGGTGGCGGCCATCGACGACCAGAGAGACTTTGACGAGATACTCATTAGCCTTGCAGTGAGAGGTACTGTTTGCATAGTACTGTACTGTACGGTACTGTACTGTACTGTGTTGCACGTAAGATACAATATTGAGGGTTCTTGCAACCGTTTGAACAGCCAAAGCACAGGGCCTTACTGCAACCTCATTCCAGAGTTGCATGCTTTTTTTTTATTCGGTAGCCATGTTAACCAGTGCAGCGGTCCAAAAAAAGTCCACATTCTGTACAGTGAAATTCTTATGCCAGGGTTATCTACGTTTTACAAAAACACACAGGAGTTAAAAAAAAAAAAAAGCTTGAGCAGTAAAGGGAAGTGTAAGTATAAAGTTAAATATAAAACATGAGGTGCATAAAGTTAAAAGTGCAGGTAAAATATGGATACTGTACAGTAAGTGGCTGCTGAAGTGTTCAAGGTGGATATGCAGACAACCTTCCGGCAGCAGGGTGAAGCAGCGTGTGTTCTCTCCCTGCAGTGAAGCCCGTGGTGCCACGGTGCAGCGTGCCAGATGCAGTCACCGTGGGAACGTCCTCGGAGCTGCGCTGTCTGGAGAACGAGGGCTTCCCTGCCTCGCAGTACCGCTGGTTCCACAACAACGAGGAGCTGCCCCTGGACCCCAAGACGGGCACCCGGCTCATCAACTCCTCCTACACCATCAACCAAGACACCGGAAGCCTGGTAGGTGTTGGCTCAGGACAAAACTAACAAAATGGACGTCCCGTTGGGGGGGGGAGGAATAGTGTGGTGGCTTGGGTGTTGGGCTCAAAGCCGTAAAGGTTCTGGGTTTGATCCCTGATGTCCCCAGCCTCTCAAAAGTGTTTTGTAAATAGTTATTAGTGAAGTATCAATAATACAATTATTAATAATAACATTATTAACATGCGGTTGTTCACTACTCTCTATTTAGTTATTACATTTCAGCTGGGAGTTGAACAACCTCCTAGCGACTGCACTACACATTCACTCTCTGTTTCTCAACATGAGTGAACTCAAGGTCAAAGGTCTGCGACTGTGTAATTTCCCCGGGTCTTGCCAGGTCTTTCACCAGAGATACAAACTCATGATGGTTCCCTCTGTCGTAGTATAGCTCTGTTGATAAAAGCAAATATTACAAATCTTAATGTTCACACAGTTTGCTGCTGTTTAGTATCAGGACAGCAGGTTTCTATGCTCGCATGCATCACCTGCAATTAGAGCAGCCCACTGGAACGCAGGCTAAGTTGTGTTACTGTGGAAAATGTCCTGGCAGAAATTCCGAAAGGTGAAGAAGGAGGATGCCGGAGAGTACTACTGCCAGGCCAAGAATGATGCCGGACATGCTCATTGTCCCCCACAGAGGATGGAAGTCTGTGAGTGGTCACTCGTTTCCATGTATCAGAACTTTGTGGTGCTCTGTGTGAGTGCTGGGGAGTAAACTAATGCCAGCTCGCCTGGTCTAGTTTAGAAGGTGTGTCTTGCTTCACTAGTAAGCATAAGCATAGGGCCATTATCCACCTTCATAACATCTGTTATGCAACGCTAACATCAAAACACATATAAATACACATATATACATACAACACGTTATGCTTGTTTGAATAGGTATGACGATATCATTAAAATAATCCAATTCAAATCTTTAGTTTAGTATATGCTACTCAGTTTGCACCTCATATAAGTATAAGTATAAGTTACGACATCCAAATTCTTCTGAAAAATTGCATACCAGTCTTAAATTAATCTTAAATCAAATTACTCCACAAAGTGCATGTAGAAAAACATGAAATACTGAAGAATGAAGTAATTCTTAAACAACATGTGCTCTAATCATATAATTGCCACAGGGAATAAAGGGGTGAGATAATCATTTGTAGATACAGACTCACAGTGGGAATAAGAATAATCCATACCAGACCAACTCTAAATGCACCCAGTCACCTTAGTGGAACTAAGTAGATAACTTGTAGCCATTGGATATATAATATTAGCTTATAGGCTGAGACTAGTTTGAACGATTCCTCAACTGCCAATCAAAAAGAAGAAACAATATTCAACTCAAAATAATGGGAATTCAGAACAGAACCTACAGTATGATGTTCAAGCCATTTTCTTTTGATTTTATCATGCAACCATGTGAATCGTTTTTATTGAAGTGAATGAATTAAAATGTTTTCTTTATATAACATATGTTTTCTTGTGCTGTTCTAGATGATGTTGACATTGTTGGCATATTCCTGAAGTCATTTGCTGCATTGGTTGCATTCATCTGTGTTACTGTTGGGATTTGTCATGCCCACAAACATGGATGTTTCTCCAGCAAAGATCACAGTGAAAATAAGTAAGTGATACATTAAAATCACCAAATATATTTCAGTTAACTGTTATACCAACATACTGGCTACTGGCTAATGTGGTAGCTGCTATTAAGGGACATTTGGTCTTTTTAAAACACACAATGGGAATTATTTTGCATGAAGAAACAAAGAAGAAGAAAAGGTGGGATTTGAACCTATAGTCAGATGACACTTGTAACTGTAGATCCTCTTGCAAACTAAACAGTGTTCAGTAATTATCATTGTCATTTCAGCAACTACTTGTGCTACATGAATGCGTTCAGCTTTTCAAACATGAATGTACAGCTTACATATTAGTTTATTATTATGTTATTACACTCCTAGCCAACAAGAAGGAGGATAGGGGTGTCTTCTAATTCCAACATGACTTTTGTCATCATTTCAGCTATAAAATGCCAGCCCAGGACCATGGTGTGGACTATGGTGATGCAGATGAGGTACACATTTACCTTCACTATGTAACTGTTTCATATATCTCAAAGCTTGTTATGATTGTTGCGGTATTCATCCCAAAGATTTATACTAATTACATTCTTTTCTTCTTCGTTTTTGTCACAGGGACATTTTCGACACAAATCGTCATTCGTCATATGAGGTGGCACAGTATTCTTCATCCCAACGTGTACGATAAAATAGACAACTCTATGTCCATCTGGTGGGAAGAAACACTGCAGTAACGGTGGTCCGCAAATATGAAGTATCATGGCACATGAGCTTGGGCTCCTTAGGCACAATATATATACAAATATACAAGTATTACTGAGTACATAATAACTTTGATTCTTTGTAAGACCATTTATCCCAATATGCTACAACTAAAAATGTTATATAAATCTAAAACGCAAGTCGTCATTCAACATTTAACAACTAAAGACCAGGGGGTGTGAAGAAAGCAGAAAGCAGAAAGAAAATGAACAAATTGTACAATTTCAGCAACCGGTCCATCTGGTAGAATATGTGGTGTATCATCAGCACACTGTTCTCCGCAGCACACAGATACAAATACATTCAAAAGTTGCCAAAGTAATATTAGTTGATTTCATAACTACAATGCATTTTTTTTTATTTAGCTTCACTTACTTTACAAGAAACGTTTTATTGCACAACTTACTAGCTTCCTTTTAAAGCTGTGACCTTTTGCTGTCGAGGCAACAGTCTGACCATAGAAGAAACAGTGAGTTATTTTTCTTCCGGAAGGTTTTGAACAAATCCTCTTTTTTATCTCAACAACTTTATACTCCTGAAATTGTTTTCCAAAAAATGTTTTATTTTCTATAACATTTCACAAATGTAACACATCCTCTGTTTATGTGGTTTAAAAGGTTAACGGTTCTTGTATATTGTTACTACGCAGGTAATAAGTAGCATAATATAGGCCAATTTATTGATTGATGAAGTTGATAAGTTATAGGTATGTTTGAGTGTGACAACTACATATATACCACAATGCTGCAACTCACTATGTACTATAAACGTGGTAAAGAGTGCTGTTTCTGTGTATAAGTGACCTTCTGTGCTTTACAAATTATTTTGTGAATATTGGACATATTGTCCAGTTTTGAATCAATATTAAATGTACATAATACATTTTTTGTTTCGGTATTGTTTCATGCATTGGTAGAATATATTTATGTAAATATGGCAATACAAAGTGTTCATTGAGCATAGAGTTACAAAACGTATTAAATATCTGTGTGTATCTGCAATATTAACCTGGTCATTCATCAGTTACAGTTCATCTTCTGAAACAATAGGTGTCAGTGTTGAAAGTCTTCTAGGATGATTTGTGTGATAACTCAGGAACTGTTGTTCATTTGATATTATTGTGAAATGTTTTGATTTGTTACTATTAAATACATTTTTAATTGGAAAATTGCTTCGGTCGCCTTTTTAACATATTGTGGGAATTCCAACGTTAACCAGAGAGAGACACAATTTAATGATTAATGTTACACTGGGATATATATGTATATATATGTTACTTAAGATAAGATAATAACAACAACAACAACAACAACATAATATCAATTATTTCATAACAGGAAAGGCTTTACAAGACATTGTGAAATTCACAATGCAATTCAAATGGCAAACAATGGATTATTATAATTCCAAGACATTCAGCAGGTTATTTTAACCACCTCATCCTAACATGGATGTGGATGCTACACACACATTCATGGAGAGAATCGTCTCGTTTCGAGCAGCCTCCGTGGATGGTAGCCACATTATGTAAATTACAATCTGTGACGGAGAACCTGCAGTTTTATTTTGAAAGGATCACCCGGAAGTAATTATGCCAACAAAAATAGTCCTACTTCCTGATCATTTGACAACATTTACTGTGCAGATGTAATTTCAATACACGACATATTGCGTTAATCTCCGATTAGTTTCCAATTCAAACCAATGTAACTACTGGAGTCATCGTTGACTGGAGTCGTCCTTGACTTTCTGATGGACACGAGGCATTTCTATCCGTATGCGGACTGTCGATGCTAGTTCATCTGATCGAAGAAATGACTATGGAAGTAGTGAAGATCTTTTTCTAATTTGGCTTTTAATTTCTTACTTGTTTACCGCTGTGTGTACGTAGTCTAGTCTGGTAACCGGGGTAGCTTGCTCTACATGAACAGCACATGTTATTCTGCATGAGTAAGGTCACAGAGCGGCGATAGATACTTTGCAAACAATTCCATCAAGACTGGCTATTCAGAGGCCACAGGCTTATACGAAAGTGTGCACAGTCTACAGTCAGGGAGTACAATGAGTTTCTTTAGTTTTGGCCAAAGTGCAGAGATTGACGTTGTGCTGAATGACGCTGAAACGAGGAAGAAGGTTGAGCACAAGACAGAAGATGGGAAGAAAGACAAGTACTTTCTGTTCTATGATGGGGAGACTGTTAGTGGGAAGGTGAATGTCACTTTAAAGAACCCCGGGAAGAGACTTGAGCACCAGGGAATCAAAATTGAATTTGTTGGACAAATAGGTGTGTATTTTGATCATGTATTTTGCCTCTTTCCTCTTTACATGCGTTTCCTGTGTTTGTTGACACACTGTGCTCAGAGCTCTGACACCTGCTGCCCTGATACTAAACAGCAGGACTGTGTGTACATTAAGATTTGTAATGTTTGCTTTTATCAACAGAGCTATACTACGACAGAGGGAACCATCATGAGTTTGTATCTCTGGTGAAAGACCTGGCAAGACCCGGGGAAATTACACAGTCGCAGACCTTTGACTTTGAGTTCACTCATGTTGAGAAACCGTACGAGTCCTACACAGGCCAGAATGTCAAGCTAAGGTACTAAGACGAAGCTTAAACATTCACTGTTGTTTTCAACCAATGACATTTTTCACTTAATCTATCATCTATTAACCTTGTTTTACCATTCACCATTGTGTCTTTTAAAGAGAGAGTGTAATGCAGTTGATCCAAAGCCAACATAGTCAACTGATCTACCCAACACATCCAGTTTGTGGACCCGTAGATGTGAGTTTTGTTTTATGTGCAGGTACTTTCTACGAGCGACGGTCAGCAGAAGACTGAATGACATTAGTAAAGAGATGGACATCGTGGTCCACACTTTGAGCACTTACCCAGAACTCAACTCGTCTATTAAAATGGAAGTTGGAATTGAAGACTGTCTCCACATTGAGTTCGAGTACAACAAATCCAAGTGAGTCTTGAGAAACACGAAAAAGGTTCGCCAATGTGTTTAAATGAAGATTAATTAGTTACAATGTAAGATTAGATCAATAATATCAATTACCTACAGACTATAATGACCAGCCTGTCAAACAACATTTTAGTTTCAGTTTCAATTTATATAATAATAATAATTATGATTCATTTTATATTATAGAAACCTTTAGAGGACACTCTTGAGATTTGGATTTATTGGCTTTGGAATTCTGCACCTTCACAGGTATCATCTGAAAGATGTGATCGTGGGGAAAATCTACTTCCTACTGGTAAGGATTAAGATCAAGCATATGGAAATCGACATTATAAAACGTGAGACAACAGGCACCGGACCCAGTGTGTACCACGAAAATGACACCATCGCAAAGTATGAGATAATGGATGGGGCACCAGTTAGGGGTAAGTGGCACCATAAACAATCATTTCTTGATCAGTGATTTCAGTAATGAAAAAATTAAAGGTGCTGTAGGTAATATTAAAAAGAAAGAGCAAGATTTTGAAACGAAACAACTAAAAAAATTCTGAAATGAGCCGGGAGCGGCGTAAAATCTAAATGGTCTCATACAGAGGCAGGCGCAGTCAACTGGAAACAGATATTCTCACAGCGCATTTCACTCACTAATAGCTGACAGATGGCTGTGCCATTTTTAACAAATGACACTCAAATAATGGCTCTTAAATCATACCTACAGCACCTTGTAATTCATGGCTATTCATGCATTATACAATTTGTTTTTCCATTGTATCCGCTCTGTAATATACTGTGGGTCTATATTGTAATTGTAACTAATTACAGGGGAGTCCATTCCAATCCGGTTGTTTCTGGCTGGCTATGAGATGACACCGACCATGCGTGACATCAACAAGAAGTTCTCTGTGCGCTACTACCTGAACCTGGTTCTGATCGACGAGGAAGAAAGACGCTACTTTAAACAGCAGGTACATCAGCGTTGTAATATATAGACCAAGTGTGGGAATCAAACTAGCAACCCTGTCAGTGTTAATGTTGTGCTGTAGCGCAGGGGTTCTCAACCTTTTTTCCATCAGCGCCCCCTCAGGGTTAACTTTGGCAGTACACCTCCCCCCACCCATATTTAATGGTGACAGACAGCTGGGTATATGGAAACCAACTGATTGTTCTTAAATCCATTTTATTTCAATTCCCAAATCC
>OMNO01015614.1:3468-14679 GCA_900303215.1 Trachyrincus scabrus | reverse complement strand
TAGTTTTATAGGGAAGCTGACATGTCCCCAGTGACCCCAATCTCAAGAAACCAGTTAATATAAAAATAAAAATGAAGAAAATAATCTCTATCCTCTCACAAAGCGATACGTCAGGTTTTGCTTATTATTAGCCTGCCAATAATAAAATAACCTGACAAAATACATACAATTGATTGTGAAACACGCTACGTTATTATAACGTTAGTAGTTACTAGGGGACAAGCAAGTTAAACTACCGGTAGTTTTAATCAGTTAGCATAAGTAAACATAGCTGGCGATCCTTTCAAAGGTCAGCAGTTATACCGAGCCCTGAAGGTGAGGCTGCGCCATCTAGTGGACAAACACCTTGCTGGAGAGGATGGACAATACTCTGGTGTCCTATTCTATTGTATCTATTGACTTCCATTGGAGTAATAAAACATGGCTTTGATCAACAGCCCCTTATATCTATTACTTAGGCAGAGGAGCGTAACATAAGAAGGCAAATCAAGCCAAAACAACACCCCCGCACTACCGGACAGCAGGTCATAGATCACAGAGCAATAGTATACATAATCTTTTCAAATCACTCATGAAGTCCCACAGCATGGGTATGTACTCACTGTATGTGCCGAAACACAAACACATTGCATTACACGCATTTGAAAAAAGCATTACTCACCAGATTTATAATAGGCGGTTTAGGGTTAGGGCCTCTTGCACCATGACCACTGCCCCCTCCACCTGTGTCGTGGGCGGGGCCACCAGGTAGAGGTTGCACACCTGCATCATCTCAGTTAGAGCGAGATTACCTCTGGTAATCATAGTGGCACGACTCATACACTTCTACTGTAGGCCTAATACACATAGTTGAAGAGATGCTCTGGCAAAACGATATATACAAACTTATTATTTTTAAGTTCACAGACTCAATTTATATTTTCCCATTATAGTACTATTTCTCAGTATTTTTTTAAATAAAGGAATATGTAGGACTAATTGCATGAGCACAAATAGGGGCATGCACTATGATATTTAAAGACACTCTTTTGTCAATTAAAAAAAAAGTTAACAATGAATCTTGATAATATTGAAATATCACAGCTGTATTGAATTTATTTTGTGTACAAAATGTGAACAGTGGAAAAGCACCAACATGGTGAGAGGGACAGTCCCAAGCTGCACAAAGGGACACATATTTACATATGTACTAATGCTAATAATATAATCCTACTAATGCTGTCACATTATTCTTTATTCCATCGCCTCACTCGCACTCGGTCTTGAGGGTTTTGAGTTCATGTTGCGCGGTCGTCTGAGTTCCAGACGTGGACCCCACCGTCGCCCCCTCCCCTTCACCCTCTCCCACACAGCCGCCACAGTAGTGGCCGCGCAGCGCCTTCGGCAGCGCGCTCACCAGGGCCTTGCGGAACATGGAGCTGGAGAAGCAGTAGACGACGGGGTCCAGCGCCGAGTTGAGGAAGTTGAGGCCGAACGACACGATGGTGAGCTGGGTGAAGGTGTAGAAGGAGGCGCAGTCGCCCGGGCGGTGCGCACCGATGACCCACAGCCCCACCGTGGTCACCGCGCCGGGCAGGAAGCAGACGGCGAACACGGCCACGATCGCCACGCATGTGCGCATGGCCCTCCGCACGCCCTGCGCCTTGTCCATCTGCCGGCGCTTTAGGACGCAGGAGATGCGCGCCAAGCAGAAGAGCAGCATGGCCAGGGGCACAAAAAACTCCAGCACCGACAGGACGCGGTGCATGCCCACCAGGAAGATTATGGCCCGCGACGGCTCCTCGTAGGACGTGAAGAAGAAACACTGGGTCTTGTTGCCGTCGCCCTTGATGTGGCTGAACGCCAGGATGGGAACCCGCGGACCGATGACCAGCAGCCAGAGGAAGGCGACCACGTACCAGGCTTGCCTCTTGGTCATGCGGTTGAAGCGGTGGTGGGGGTGGACCACCTGCGGGGGAAAGGGGGAGGTGGATGAGGAGGAAGAGGGAGAAGTTTGCGGTGAGGTGGATTGTGGTTAGAGAGACGTGGCTCTTAAAGGGTGGAAAGGTGTAGGACAGGGGTCGGCAATGTGTTTGTTCGCGATTTACTTTTCGTTGCAATCTTTGCAGAAAACCCAGCTTACAGCGCAGATTCACAGCTATAAATTCAATTGTGTAAGTAAAGTTGTCATGGAGATGACGGTACGCTGAATGTTGTCGGACCAAAGCAGAGTACACGTCCTATCACAGACAGAGGAGCAGTCGAACAAGCGGAGCGCTGCTTGTAGTGGAGGAGGCGGAGATTTACATTTACATTTTCATACGGAGAATTTTGACGCGTTGCGTCGCGGCGATGTCTCGCAGCTAATACATGAAAAGTATAATTTGCTCAGAGTCCGGGGACAGTTGTGGTTCGGTCCGGATGCGGACCGGAGTCCGAGGTTTGAGGACCCCTGCTTTAGGTGGTGGTAGTTTCTCTGTTTGGACATTATAGCTTAAATATATAGCCTATAAGTGGGACTGTTGGTCTGATATTGTGTAAAAAGAAGGAAAAAAAAATTAATATTCTCAAAATAATCTGGCGGGCCAGATATTATTGCTGGCGGGCCAATTTTGGCCCGTGGGCCGCCTATTGCCGACCACTGGTGTAGGAGTTTTGTCTGAGATGTCAGAGCTGTGAAATGTATCGACAATCACTGGTGGTTATCAGTGATTCATGACTACATGCAAGATGTTCTCATGGTGTTTGTGTGCAACAGTGTAACACAAATAGTAGAAGTTATCTACTTGCAACATTTTAGAGAATGTTAAATATTCGATGTTGTGCAAGAAGTTAAATTCTTCCAAAAGCCAAGAAAGGTAATTGCATATCCTTATGTGATCCCACTATTCAGCATATCATGAAAAACATGATCCTATAATGGGAATGTATAGATCCACAGTGAGAGAGCCAGGTTTATGAAGTGAATGAAAGAGTGTTTACACTTGAAACAACTGCAGGCCTCATCCATGGCTCTATATTTGGGAAGTACTTATATATTTAGTACTAGCTTTATGTAACTGACATGGACTATTTGGATAATAACAATGTACAACAGAACAATCGAGTTATTGCAATCTATGTTTTGGTTACCTGATTCCCAAATGCTATATGATATAATATCCTATTACAGCCAACAACATCCAATAACTGTCTACATCCAATAACAGTCTAAAGTGTTACCTTAAAGTAGCGGTAGATCGCCACAACGGTCATGAGGCCAATACTGGCTGAGCGGTTGGCGAACATCAGAAAGAGGTTGATCCGGCACAGGCCGTCGCCAAACACCCAGTAACCCCTGAGCAAGGCATCGATCCTCAGCGGCAAGCTGACCAGCACGAAGAAGTCGGCGATGACCAGGTTGAAGAGGAACAGCGTGTTGGGATTCCAGCTCTTCAGCCTCCAGCAGAAGATCCACATGGCAACGCCGTTTCCCAGAATCCCCAGCAGGACGTCGATGGTGAGGATGGGCGGCAGGATGAGGCCTTCCAGGTGTATTCCGATAGGTGGGCAACCTCCTCCTACAGGGGTCTGGGTGGTGACTGGCATTTTTGTGGTGGGTAGGTATGGAATATCAAGTGAGGTGAATTTACTTTTCTTTTGTTTCTCTGGTGTGGAGATTTGGTAGATTTTAAGAGGTGAAGGTTTTTGATTGGTTTGTCGGTCGTTGGCCAGGGCCTTTAAAAAAAAGAAAAAAAAACAGAATGTTAAGAATTTGGTACAAAATGTGAAGATAGTTTTACATAATCATCAAATATAATGAAATTCTTTTTCTCAGTTTTGCCAGTAAACAAGGATTAAACAAATTAAGAGTCAGAGGGAATATGGGCACCTTTTTTTGCTTCCTCTTCAAACCTACTTCCTTATTTCCGAAGGGATAGAACATAAGAACTACATACAGGTCTTCATGAAAAGCAAACACTGATTGCAGATGTTCCACTTTTTCATGGCTCAGAGAAGAGTTGTTTTGGATGCGTGAGGCAGGCTTTCATCAGCTGTTTCCTGTAAACATTTGCTCTTTACGAAACTTCTGCAAAACAGTTTACCTCCAGAATAAACAGGATCTTACTGTTTCTGATTAAGTAATAAGTAGTATTAACAAGTAACACACCAGATGGATACATATTATATATATAATGGATACAGATCTATCTTGGGTCTTTTAATCCTTTCAATGAGACACATTTTTGAGACACACTTCTTTTTTGTAGTTACAAATATAACTGTCAAATCTCTGTATGTAAATAATTAACACACTTATATGGCTAGTATAGCAATGACTCACCAGGCAAAGAAGATGGTGATGATATTAAAATAGCTTATGGCTTATATAAAGCACATTCCCAGATTGCTGTCTGGTGAAGATGTTCATGCTTTTGAGAAGCTGAGTTTTTTTTCCATCCATTTTATGTACGGAGGTAGAACCCTTTAAACCACACCCAACTTCAACAACACAGTGAACAGAGCCTACTGTTCATGTTTGGTTATACAATAATAATAACAATGATAATGATTCCCCATAAGAAACTGTACAGCAAAAGTTTCTATATACAAATCACTGTACACATTTTACAACTTACCGTACATCACGAAGAAACATGGCATTTAGTCTTGTCTATTACAGCTGCAATAAAATATATTTTCAATAATGGAGGAGTAGAGGATGTGGCTCTGATTTAGCTTGTATTGTGCTGTCAGCAAGATCTTTATCACTGTTTTTCTCAGATGTTAAAAATCACAAAACCACAAAACAAATCACAAAATGAAGCCCACCAAAGAGATTCTATTGCTGATGTACCGGACATGGTCATTTTGAAATAGGATTGATGTCATTTTCTTCCTCATCCAAAAAGACCAAAGGATCAAAAAGGATATGTTGAAACCAAGTAGAAAATGCCATGCCATGTTCCACTGATTCCACTGATTTTTTGGCATTCCCCAAATTAAGACAAAGTTACACTCTTATGAAACTTGTCCTGGTAACTTCTCAGAAATGCTCTTACTCACATATTTCATCTGTGGTCTTTACCACAAGCAATGTGTGACTGTCTAACTTTCATGTTTTACCCATGAGGTTGTCCTCAACCATTCCTTAAAAGAGTGAACACGTTCCTATGTCTTTTTAAAGCTATTTAGGTTATTTACACATATTTCCAAACATTTAGGCCTAGGGCCAATATGGAGATGTAGTTTTATAGGGAAGCTGACATGTCCCCAGTGACCCCAATCTCAAGAAACCAGTTAATATAAAAATAAAAATGAAGAAAATAATCTCTATCCTCTCACAAAGCGATACGTCAGGTTTTGCTTATTATTAGCCTGCCAATAATAAAATAACCTGACAAAATACATACAATTGATTGTGAAACACGCTACGTTATTATAACGTTAGTAGTTACTAGGGGCTAAGCAAGTTAAACTACCGGTAGTTTTAATCAGTTAGCATAAGTAAACATAGCTGGCGATCCTTTCAAAGGTCAGCAGTTATACCGAGGCCTGAAGGTGAGGCTGCGCCATCTAGTGGACAAACACCTTGCTGGAGAGGATGGACGAATACTCTGGTGTCCTATTCTATTGTATCTATTGACTTCCATAGGAGTAATAAAACAACAGCCACTTATATATATTACTTAGGCAGAGGAGCGTAACATAAGAAGGCAAATCAAGCCAAAACAAATATGTTGAATATAAAATAAAAAAACAAACAATAAGATAGAACACCCCCGCACTACCGGACAGCAGGTCACAGATCACAGAGGAATAGTATACATAATCTTTTCAAATCGCTGATGAAGTCCCACAGCAACAATGGGTATGTACTCACTGTATGTGCCGAAACACAAACACATTGCATTACACGCATTTGAAAAAAGCATTGCTCACCAGATTTATAATAGGCGGGTTAGGGTTAGGGCCTCTTGCACCATGACCACTGCCCCCTCCACCTGTGTCGTGGGCAGGGCCACCAGGTAGAGGTTGCACACCTGCATCATCTCAGTTAGAGCGACACCCTGGAGAAGCTGCATAGGAAAGAGCCGCAGACTGGGGCCATGATGGAAAGCCCCCATCCTCCTTGTATTCTCTTAGCACCGCGGTTGTCTTTTCCTAAGTCCTAAATCTACTGTAAAATTGATATGTCTAATTTAAAATTGCCAACCATGTTCATGGCGGTTCATGATTTCTGCTGTATTATAGCCTATTTGTATTTCGCAAATGTTTTTGCATAATTCGATCGGAACAACTTGATTCCTAACATTGTTGCTTGCAACTAATTTTAATTAGTCTGTTATGAAGTTTTAGTCTGTTACGTTGTTTTTAATTCCAATGCAAAAATATTCGATTTTAATTTAGCCCATTCAACTGTAGGTAACCTAACCGCCCCAAACAGCTCACAGTGTTCACAGCCCCTCGTCATTACAACCCTCTGACTGTGGGGGTGGAGGGTTTGTGCGACAGTAAGGTACGATACGGCAGGAAAAGGTCAAAGGAAGGGGCGGGGCCAGGTGACATTTGAGGATATTGGTATTGAAAAAATTTATTAAATGCAGTGCACGCAAGGACTTTTATAAAGTCTGCAAAAAAATTATAATCCTGTTAAATCAACAACACACTAATTATTTAAACATTTCATAGACAAACTCAAATCACTCAGAATGAAAGTCCCAACTCAGGAAATGTAGTCTAAAAGATGAGCCTTTAGTATAGAGGTTTGATCTAAGAATGAATCTGTGTGTGTGCTACAGGCAACCAGCAGTTGCTGCAGATCCTGTTTGGGATTTCCCAGCATTCCTGTAGGTTCTCATGATCCATATCCCTGCACCACACTGGTGTATCTCCTGCCGTTACTGGGTCACCATCAAGACTCTCCAGCATGACAGACCTGAACACCTACCAGACCTTAACAGCTACCAGACCTAGGCACCACCCAGACCTGAACATCTACCGGACCTAAACACCACCCAGACCTGAAGACATACCAGACCTAGACTAGACCAGATTAGTGTGAAAGATACTAACATCAACATTGGAATAATTACCATTTTACCATCGGAAAGAACTTACTTCTCAGTGAAACCCACAGTTCATCTAACCAGAGTCCAGGGATCCATAAGATGGAAGCAGACTTGAGATTAAACCAAAAGATAGAGGTGTGAGATGTGATGGTTTAACACCAACATCATCTGTTGGTGATGTCACGAAAAGAGGTTGCATATATTCAAGTACATTCATATTCCTCAGATTCTTTGGACATCATTCTGGGCAGGACCTTCTCACTCTTTTAAGAAAAAAGAGCAGCCATTTGAATTGCTAGTTTCTGAACGAATGTGCTCCCTGCTCTATGCAGATGAATCATAAACATGTGATTTAGTGGAGTGAAGGAACCCGTGTTCTCCAGCAGGGAGAATAAGTACAATTAAAACAGAACATGGACTTGATAGCATTGAAGTGAATCATTCTTTACAGCAGTTGAAGACCCGTTCTTAGAGCCTCTCCAAACACAGGGAACTACATCATTTATAAAGCTCCCATGCATCCCCCCCTCCCCCACGGTCAGGTCCTGGAGGTGTTAGCGTCCCAGTGGGACCAGATCTGCGTCGTCCCCTGGTTGATGGATCCACCAGTTGGGGGTACAGCCGCCCGCTGCCTGGTCACAGGAGGAGCCAGCAGGGCAGCAGTACTGGGAGTCAGTGCAGCACACGCCCTGAAAACACACCATGACATCACATCCTGTAAACACCATGGCATCACATCCTGTATCCACTGTGGCATCACATCACACACAAGTTGCACCGCAGGAGGAAGAAAAACACACTGCAAGAAGATCAATATGCCCGCTTGACTGTAGGAATTGCCGATAGTAGAGTGAGCCAAGCCGCTGGAGCTAATGGTGGTGGAAAAAGGACCCGAGTTCGAGTCCCGTGGTGGTGAACGCGGGACGAATCTGACCAAGTCAGCGCAAGCCTGCCACTGTCGGTTACATAAGCACCACCATGGCATCACATGTCCCATCTTGCCTTCACCAGCTCAAACACCATGGCAGTTTGTAGTTACAGTTGGGTTAGTTTAATGTTGATGTCGTCAACGCTACGCATACTGGTCTAAACACATTCCATGTACATCATCCATTTGGCTGCTGCCCATATGTTGAAGCTTTATTGAATTGTACCAAGTTAATTTGAACAGCTATCTGGACCAAGTACAGTAATGTAATTAATGAGCTCACGTTCGAGAATAAAAAGGCAGAAGAGAGCAGAGCCGAGGGGTTCACTGGTCAGGCGACGCACCATGTGACTCAATGTTCATGCATCACATTCTCCAGTCCTGTTTCCACCACAAAACCAGCATTACAACTTAGAAGACCCGCTCCGCTTAGAACCGTGTCTATCCTGTGTCTTCTGGAAGCTTCACCCAGAAGTGCAGGGTCCAAAATGTAAATGTTCTTCCTCTTTTGTCTGCCTCTGTATTTAAAGCATTGAGTTGGCCTATATATAAGAACTACTACCTACTGTCCGTAGGTACCGTCTGTTCGACTCTAGTTTCAATCTTATTTGAAGTTGTTTGGCTGTATTGATTGAAATAAAAAGAATCACCAACATTTCAAGATGATCTCTCCATATTGTCATTCTCAAAGTAAAGCTAAATCAAAGTGTAATAATATGTTGCCATCTGACCTTCGTATGTATTCATATTTATCATGCCATGACACTGACCATGGCGAATTTAGATTAGATTCAGACAATTAAGGAAAATAAACAAGAGAAATTAATTTGCAAACATTTCAATTTGTGGTAAATATTAAGCTAGACCGTGAGCGTTAGTAAATGACTGTGTGTAGAATAGCGCAAGTCCTGCCTTCATCTTCATACATGACCATCTTACTCCAGACTGTTTTGAGAATTGTATGCAGAAGTCTATTGGTTTTACATACAAGCCATTTTAAGTCCTGTAAGAATTCTTTTGTGTGGAAAAAATACTTTTAGGAGCGGGACTTTCAAGGCTTTTCATGATCCATGGTCACATTACAATTTAGAGAATTTAAAAAAATCTAATCAAATCAGATTTCTCAGTTTAACGCTTAGATAAACATTTGAACAAACCTTTTTCACACAATACATGTAGTCAAGCGCTCATGTTAAATGCTGTTCCAACAGATACCAACAGACACTAAGAGAAGCTAACAGATGCCAAGAGAAGCTAGCTGATGCTAATAGAAGCTAATAGATGCTAAGAGAACTAACAACAAGAGTTCATGTTAAACGCTGTTCTAAAAGAGGCTAACATGTCAACAGACACTAAGAGAAGCTAACAGATGCTAACGTCATCAAACTGTTGCTAAGAAAATCTAATAGAAGCTAACAGGTGCCAATACAAACTAACAGATGCCAAAAGATGCCAAGGCAAGCTAAGAGAAGTTAACTGATGCCAACAGACACCAAGATATGCTAACAGATGCTAACGTCAGTCGACTTAAGGCTAACAGCAGCTAAGTGCTACCTGAGCAGAGGGGCAGCACGCCCACTCCGTGGCTGACTTCCGGCAGCACGTCTCCTGCTTGGAGCAGCGGAACCGTCCCGCAGCGTCACATGGTACCTCCACAGCAGACTGCCTCAGCATGGAGAATACCATGTTTCTCCGCAGGTGGCTGCGAGGGGGTAGGAGTTGCAGCTTCTTGTCGCAGGTTCCGCTGTGCATGTTGCAGGTGTAGCCCTGCGGGCAGCAGTGCTCTAGGTCGTCGCAGCACATGGCCTGGGAGGGACGGGAAGTTAAGACAGTTAGCTTCTCTGTTAATATTACATGTTACTGGATAACGTACTAGTGGTAGTACTTTGGAGACCAGTGCAACCATTTGGCTAGTAGCACTCATGCTAGTAGCATGTATACAAGCCGGTAGCGGCACAGATGCTACTAGTGGCGGTACGCATGAGACTTAGCAGCACACATGCTGTCCAGTATCACATACAAAAAAATGCATTAAAAACAATCCAGCTAGATGTGGGAGCATATTAAAGCAAGTTTGGAAGCACTGGGACAATTCACAGCCGCTACTACAGCTAAATAATCTATTGTAAAGTCATCTTCACCAGCAGCCCCAATCTCCGAAGGTAACCATGACTGCTTCTATAGTAAAATACGACTCCTCTCTTGACATCAGCATTTGCTCCTTATTGTGTAGTTGTTGAAAGTTTGTTTTATGAACTAAACCCATTTGTCCTTAATTACTTTCCTTTTCACGTTACAGACATGTTAACAAATAACTGACAGTTTGTATAAACCGGCCGTTATCGGTAGTGAAAACTTTTACGACCCGCCTCTTTAATCTGATTGGCTAGGTGACCATAATGTCACATTGACGAGCGCTGCTGTTGTTTGGCTCTCAACCAAAAGGTTGCTTTCACACCCGAGGTGTTTGGTCAGTTTTAATCGAACCCTGGAGCGCTTTGACCGATAGTACGGTTCGTTTGGGGTGGTGTGAACATTGGCACGGTGGTTCGCTTCGCTTTAGGTGTGAACATGATCCGACCCAACTATAGGAAGCGAACCAAAAAACAATGCATTGTGGGTTGAACGTACGCTTTTGCCTCAAACTGGAAATATTAAACATTCAGCCAGGTATACGTGAACTTTTCCAAGATTAAAGTGAGTTGGTCAGACGTGGTGCAATCACACACTCAACAGCGTCTCACGTCACATTGTTCGCTTCCTTCTATTTTGAATTTGTAGCAAATTGAAAAAACCCACGACCGCACAAAGTTATTGTGTTGTATTATTGTCCGCAACAATGAAGCGTTTCCCTCAGATTTTCTGTCCAATAGACGGGCAACCCGTTACAATCAATTTACTTGATTGAAATTCATACCGGTGTACTTTCTATACCGTTTATACCGTCCACCCGTATGTTATAGGTAATGTAATGTATATGTCCCTTGATGTGATGTGCTTACCTTGACCAGGGGGCAGCAGCCCCACTCCCCAGTAGCCAGCTTACAGCAGGTGGCGCCTGACGCACAGCTGCTGGTGTTGTCACACTTCACGTCTCCTAGCATGCCTTGCTGCACGCCCTGCTGCAAGCCCTGCTGCATGGCACTGAGCTTAGCGAACCAGGGAATGCGCTGGAGTCCTGCAGCATGGGGCTTGGAGCAGGATGTGGTGAGGGCGTCGCAGGTGTAGCCACTGGGGCAGCAGTGTTCTCCA
>OMNO01015580.1:14901-25539 GCA_900303215.1 Trachyrincus scabrus | reverse complement strand
TGGCCTGGTACTCACTGCAAAAGACGCCCCCACGGGCCTCCTCACCCACTTGGGAGGCTTCTTCAGAGGGGGGACGAGGGTGGGCTGGGCGGTGGGCTGGGGCACCTGCAGGGGAGGGAGCGTCTGGCCCGTGCCAAAGGGATCCATGTTGTCGAACGAGGAGGATATCTGGAGAAAGTCAACCCCCACAAATACATTCAACTACTATACAATAAGGGGGTTTATGTAAAATCACTGGTGGTATCACTATGAATAAGTACCCATTCCTAGGGTGGTCGACTACAATGTAGTGGGGCAGGAGGGTGCTAGTGGTTAGGGTGTTCAGCCTCCCGAATGGTACCAGGTTCAATCGTCCAGAGTTTCACTCAAGAGTACGTTATCCAAGTGGATAAAGAGGAGCCAGGAGGAGGGTTAGGAGGATACCTTATCCACAGTGCTCTGCTGCTGGGCGTCCAGGCTGCCGCCCATCACAGAGTAGATGCTGATCTTGCCGTCGAAGGAGGCGGTGGAGAGCAGCGCGGGGTTCCTGGGACACCACTGCACATCGAAGCACCACTGGTTGATGGTCGGCAGCTCGTAGATGACCTGGAGCGAGAGAGGGGGGCGGAACGTTAGGGCCCGCAAGGTGCCTTCGGACGTTAGCAACCATGGAAATGAGGGACTACAAAAAGAGGTAAACAGAAGCGGTAGACGCAGCCGTTGATTTAGGATAAATGAACATATATAAACATATTGACAGCTTTGTGTGACAAATGCAAAGTTCACACATGTACAGTAGATGCTTGCTTGCTTATTATAGCCTACATGTTCAGAGTTATATAACACTAATTATCATGAGCTTGACGAAAAGTAATGCATGGGAACAATGTTTCAGCACGCTAGTTTCCGCCCACCTCTCCAGTGTTTGGGTTCCAGCACAGGATACGGTTGTCCTTTGCACTGCTCAGCAGGAGTTCTGAGTCAGCTTGGCTCCATGAAATAGACAGGATTCCCCTAAAACACACACACACACACACACACACACACACATTTTGTTATGTGTGTATGTTACCACAATAATGGTTGATGATTTATATTATGATGTAGCACGTTTTACCAATAAAAAACACATTATCTATGGAACACCAAGTCTAGTTACTGGTATAATGGTAATAATGGTATAGCCGACTAGAGCTAGTTTGTAGATGTATTGTGACCCAAAATTTAATTATGGAGATATTTAACAGGCATGAAAAAACCTGTATAACATTACTTATGTATTTTAGCACGAAAAGTAGCAGGATAAGTTTGCCAATAGAAATCCAATTATAGCTTCATATCACATATGTTTGTTGCTTGAACACCAGAATGAATATTCTGGTAAAATGCCATGCAGTGGTAGGCATGACGACATAAACAGCTCAGTATCTACCTTGTGTGGTTCTCCAGGACTTTGAGAGGGGACGTTGCAAAACGCAGGTCCCACATCTGGATGACAGGCATGCGGTCGTCTTCCGAGGCCAATACCAATTGGGTGGCCACCTCAGGGTGCCACAGCAATCCCGAACAGTGCATCTTTAACAATCAACCACAGACAGCATAAACAATGATAAAAAAACATAGCACCCGTTGGATAAACATTTGTATCAAAGGTTGTACACCTCCAACACTTTGCATGTCACAGTATGGACTTTAAGGTACTATGTGTAAGAAACAGAAATTCCTTCTCATTACTGGCCCCTTTGGCCGGTAAGTGAACTGCAGCCTGCTCCAGATTGTGAATTCAGAGCACTGGAGTGCGAGCTCCGTGGGTTGAGACAATAACAATCATAAACTAATGTCAGTCATCATCATAAATAAATGTACAAATTTAAAAGTTATGAAAGAACATGCATTTTTGCCGTTATTATCACTTCCTTCCTTTTTCCTGGCAAAACCGTCCCAGTTCAAATATAATAGAAATCAGCCCACATGCTGTTCTAAGCAACGGAGAGTCGGGGAAGGAAAGCACTTTATGCATGTAAAAATCCTACATTTAGTCCCTTTAAGACTAGTAGTTTGGGGTCATTAGAATAAGAGAGTATCTATTTATTCCACATTAGAAATGTCACACTTCTATGTCAAAAACCTTAATTCTTCTTTTACACCCAAATGTTATGTAGCTGTAACTTGGCATCAGTCTACGATCAAACACTAACAGGTCAGTGTATGTTCCAGCAGCAAGAGACATTTGCATTCCACCACACACCCTGTTGCTATGGTCACTGATCTTTATGATAGGCTCGTTCTTCCGCAGGTCCCAGACAACGGCTTTCCCACTGGGGTTGGCAGAGGCCAGGATGTGTTGCACCTGCCTGTTCCACGAGACAACACTGATGTCTTCCGCAGGCTGGAGACGAGAGAGAAGATGGGATCAGAACAATGCATGGCTGCCTGAGAAATATGCAAGACTGAGTAAGTGTATATTTGGAATTGTGTGTATTTGGAAAAGTAACTATACTTAGTACATCGTGCAAATATATCGATTTTTTAACTCTTTTGAATCCTCAATTGCCAACACTACTGTATCTTAAGTCAGAAATATACATGCCAAATCCAAATGCACACAAAAGAAAGTTCAATCAGAAAAATACCACAAACCAAATAAATTCCACTGTATCAAAGAATACCCCATGAAATCCTACATTGGCTTATATAGCATTACTTATTACGGAAATAAATGCAGCAATTTTCTGGATGTAACCACTTGACAGTAGAGATTAGAAAGCATTAGTATTCTCAAACAAGCCTAGAGCACCAGACACCAAAAACCAACAATAGTTCACACAAACAAAACGCGGTGGCTTGTGTTCTTACCTCTATTATCTACAAGGAAAACAGGGAGACAACAGTTTCACTTTAGCCTTGTTGGGGATGCTTTGATCTTTATTCACACAGCACAAAATGCAGGTTTGATATTCTGACAACACCACTCAACTTTTTCCTTCCCCACTATTTGTGTTTAAAAACTGGTTACTTCAGGAGTGTCAGGTTTAAATGTATAATCACCTGTGACTTGGCTCCGGGTGTCATGGGATTGTTGAAGTTGTTCAGATCCCATATGTAGATCTCTGAATCGTTTGCCCCCGATGCGAGGAGATTACTCTGAAAGAGAGATCCGTTTAGAGATCAAATTAACTGTGGTGAATACAGAGCCATGGGAGCCAGCCAAGTCCCATAAAATAAGTTCAAGTTGCACCTTCTTGGTACTTCTTTAGCAAAAATTCTAGAATAACCAAGCTACTATTCTACTTACTAATATTCAACAACTAATATACTTGTTATGATGGTGAAAAAGCCGCAAGATGGGGGCTTGGCGTGATATCATGTGAGACCGTCCTATAGAAGACAAGAGTACAAGACCCTGGCCGGCATCATTACCTGAAAGGGGTTGAAGTCGAGTGCTCGCACTGGGCCTGTGTGCTTGTCTGATTGTCCTATTACGGCGTCTCCTGCAGATGCTAGTATGGCTTCCACGTTATAGACTGTTAATGCACCGTTTTCACTGCCACTGACCAGTCTTCCTCCAGAACCATCTGCTCCCAGTCCAAAATTCACCCATACGATACTGTGCAGCCTAAAGAGCACAGAAGTATTTGTTAGAAATGATAACTGTACTTTCTTGCTGCAAGTTTCAATCTTAGGATTGTCTTGAACACATTTATTATTTAAATTATATGAATGTAAATTAAATGAATGTCAAACAACAGTCAATAGTTTGTATTTATACAATGCATATTTTAGATTATGTTTTCTTGCACAATCGTCAGAGTTCTCCACATTACATTTTACTGCTCTCATACTTGTATGATTGTGCATGTAAGAAATAAAACGACTTGACTAGTTTGAGTCTATGTGTACGTATTACTTGTGTCTATGTGTATGCTCCTAAATACTGTAGTTCACCTGTTTGTGGTTGGCAAGGACCCCTTAAGCTTCATGTCTAGTGAGGGATCTGAAAAATCCATCTCGAATATTTCAAGGGCTGCAGTGGTGTTGAAAGAGGCATCGAGCTGTTGTGCTGATGTACCTGTAAATGAACAAAAAACATTCAAATTGGAAATACGCAGCCTTCAAGTTTAAGTAACACTTCCAGAAGGATTGCATCAACTATTACATACAACGTATGTAATATACAGGCATTACAAACTGTGAATATAAAAACTCCTCCTGTAGTTGTTTTCTGTACAAACGTTTACATTTCATATTTAGAGAAAATATGGGATGGGTTGGGATATAAAAGCAACCTAGGGCCAGGTAGATCGGATGGTGCGAAGCAGGACTCCAAGCCTGGTGGGCTGTCCTCTGGATCTCCTTCAGCCTCATCTTCCTCTTCAGGCGAGCACTCCCAGTTTCCTGAATAGTGAAACAGAAACCAGTAAACGAATGGCACTACTCCGTCGACATACATTATGAATATGATTAATACTAATATTCTTTGCTTTTATATATCAATGGATCTGATACACCCTTATAATGCAATGAGTTGGTCTCCATCATTCTCGCACACGGGCGTTGACTATTACATGAAATAGCTAATCATCACTTGACTGTTCACATTGACGTATAACATTTCTGTCAGTTCCTTCATAATCGCCATGTATGAGAAACATGCTGTGATATAATTGACTCTATGGAGCATTTAACGTGGCATTAGATGAATAGTACCGAGATTTCCTTCACAGATAAGCTGGACACATCTCCCCCCCAACATGTAGGGCTGCTAGCTAACGTAGGACTACTATTCGAAATAAGAATAACGATTGAACATTTTTACCTTAAGATGTAACGCTTAGCAATTATTTAAACCGCAGAGGAAACACTAATATGATCTCACACTTTAGTGGCGAGATTAAAGCTAGCGGATAGTTTAAACTTTGACAATCAGTTAGCTCCAGACATTGAGCAGACCCACTGTTAGCTAGCAGGAAGGATATCTAACCAAACATTTCCCATGTTACATCTACGTACAACCAAATTAGACAACTTAAGTCTTATTTTAAAATTGGCGCTTCGATATTAACAATGTACTCACTCAAGTTTTAAAACGCAGTTGTGGTAGCCTGATCACCAGAAAAATATAAAGCTAGCTTGGATAGGCAACAATTGTAGCGGCTTAGCCACTGACATCGACCAAAGTACTTTGCCGTGTTGTCACTTCTCTACGGTGGCCCACATAGGTCACGTGGCCCACATAGGTCAAAATAGCCCCACAACTTGGTGGAACGCAAAGGGCCATGAAAACGTATGGAAATTATTTGGGTATATTCACAACGTAATAATAATCATCCTTACTCAAACAAGTAAATAAAACAAACAACGTTTCAGATATTTTTAATGGAAGAAAATGTACAATTACAAAGGTAGTCAAATATTAAATTTCATAATTCTTGACTTCTTCAGGTTCTACGTCAGGGCTACCACCCCTCTCTACGTGCAGGTTGTTGTAGGGGAATTGTTTGGGTGCCTGGAAGAGAGAGAATTGCAATAATGAAGAGTTAATAATAATCATAATTATAAACGCAATTTCCTATGCTGCTGACAAAACATGGTAAAAACAGCTTTTGGTGGAGTAACAGCCTATAAAAACAATACTACTGTAATGTGCATGGTCTATGGCCAGATGGGCTCAGGCAGGATATTTTAAAGCGTACACACTAGGTGACAATTTCAATTTATTCAGTAAGTCATCCACAGATTGAAGTGGCTGAAGTCAGTACAAAAGTATACACATTGCACATGTATGCTTCATTAGGATACCAACAAATAAGGCTCTGATACATGATTTTATTTACATTGCTGAACAAAAAACAAATGTTGAACTATACAAAAGCCAACTCTGCTCCCTTTCTTCCATACTGTACATCCATGATCATATTAAGAGCCAGGACAGCCCAGAGGCCTATACTACGAAGCAGGATTTGGGGTTAGCGAGGTAACTTCAGGTTTAAAACTGGGTTTTCAGTGTCATGACGGTGTTTCACTTTATACCGGGGTACATCGCCATGGTAACTTATGCTGCAGACCTAACCTGCTCCGGAACAGGTTATGTTCCAGATAACAGATCAACACGTCTAAAAGCACCGCCTACTGACCAATCAACTCTCCTCGAAAATGGCATCACCATTCTTAGAAGAGTTTTTAGAGACCGACAAAACGTATCTATATGAAACATATAGATTCTCGGCAGATTCTTTGTCAACTTCTTCAGCCGTATGTTGCCAGTGCGACATGTCGAAGGTTGAATGACATGTTTATATATTTGTTCTTTATATATTTGTTCTTTATTTGTTCCCAAGACCATTTAACACTGCCGGGATTGCAGCTGAAAGAATAAGGCTAGAATTGTCTTACACGCCATACATCTAAGCACTACTCATGCCTTAATGATGGGGCAGTGATATTGATAAACTTTCCTTCGGCTTTCCTTCCTGAAAGTGTGTGTCTTTTAGATTGGATTATATATTTAAATTCTTCATATTCATTTAATATTATAGTTTGCTCATATTGGTAGGTAAAACATGTGGCTTTGGTAGACTTTAATGTGGCTTTGGTAGATATGGTGCAAACACCGCCCCTTTTACATGAATGCTATGAAGCCAGATTGGGTAAACCGGGGTTGACTTAACGAGTTGATAACCACCTTTGTGACACAGCTTACGCGTGATTGCGGTTGTTAGGCTTAGTGAAGCCAGCTAACGAAAAGACATCCAGGGTATGTTGAACTTGTTTCGTAGTACAGGCCTCAGGATATGTTATGGCGTGTTGTGGTAAAGGAACATGGAATGATTTCAACTGCACTTACGATTGGTTGGTAAGCAGGGAATTTGTTCCCAAGGTAGAACATTAACAGCATGAATCCGAGAAAACCAAACAGCTGTTTGTACATAGAGGACATGGAAATCGGAGTGGGAGAGGTGTCCACGCGGTTCCTGATGTACATGTCAAACTGCCAGTGCATCTGCAAAAAGATTGAGACCAAACACATGTAGATTAATGCATGCATGTGTGACATTAACTCTCAAGCTATGAAAGTCCCGTTCTGAGGCATCTGGTTTCATACATATAATCCAGATAGTGTCTGAGAAGGACTGTATTCACACCCGGCATTAAGATGAATTTCAACAGTCGTCTACGGTCACTTTGCTTCCACTCTCCAAATGAACAGTTCAGTAACACATTGTTACAGTCAAAACAGTCGGTCATCATTCATTTTGGCTTACTAGTTAGCCCATGACGAGGTTGTCAACCTCGTCTGTGACATTACATGAATAGGGAGGATCTAAATACTAGGATACCCTAGTATCCAATTGAGGCAGGTGATCGATATTGGTTGTCCAATAATTTAATTGACCATAACAATGCATGGGCGAGTAACATAATTTTGGATATCTGAGCTTAAAGGGTAACTTCGGCTTTTTTCAACCTAGATGCTTCGCTTCGGCCGTCAGCCGCGAAACGTCTGTTATATAAACCCTTTGGGGCAATTGCGCCCTTCAATGTACGTCCTCTAAGAGTGCTTGTTTTTGCAACTGACAGGCTCAGACTGCTATTATAAGTGTCTGACAACATCATGGAAAGGATATCAACAGAGAAATAAAAAAATTTCTTTACCTTTCGCTTGATCCAGTCTGTTTGTTATTGTGTCTAACCAAGTCTCGCTCAAGGAGAAGTCTCTCTCTGAAATCTCACAAGAGTTGAGTTGTTGCAGGAAGAGAACGGTGGAAATGTGAGTGAGAGTTGGATAGAGGAGTGCGGCAAGAGTTTGTTGTGTTGGACTACAGAAAGCGTAGCTTAGTGTTATCTAAACGATTTTCAAAGTCATGGCTGAATTCAGCTGATCTCGACAATGTGGATGAGGCTTGCGAGGATCGTTAGATTTCAGAGTGAGACTTCACCTTGAGAGGGACTTGGTTAGACACAATAACAAACAGACCGGATCAAGCAAAAGGTAAAGAAAAGGTTTTTATCTTAGGGATCCTTTCCCTAATGTTGTCAGACACTTAATAACAGTCTGAGCCTGTCAGTGGCAAAAACAAGCACTTTTAGAGGACGTACCCATTGACAAACCCTTCCACCACATTTATCCTTGCGCTAGCATCCATGCAACATGAAGACTATTAAACACTGAGGTCCTCTTAGTCCATGGTGATTAGTCATTATATAAATTAATAAAATTAAAACATGTGTGTTCAAGGGTTTATATTACAGACTTTTTGCGGCTGAGAGCCGAAGTGCTCTCGCTCAATACTTAAAAAATCATACACTACTAGATGACTAGATGGCCCATGGACACCATGCAAATTGTTTACCCACAAAACGATTCTAAAAAAAATCTTACAGGCTCGCCCCAGTTTCTCCTTAGGTCAGGATGGTCCCATTCGTAACTGGGGTCTCTTTCATGCTGGGATGTATCTGGCAAGTGAGGATAGTCACCGTACCTACAAAGACATACAAACTAGATTAGTTGTAACAATCAATTCATGTATAGTGATGACGTGCAGAATGGGGCTAATGATAAGATCAAGTTGCCCATTATAGCCTATGTCAACAACGACTATAGAAGGCCAACGTAAGTAAACACATGTATGAATTAAATACGTACCCCTCGCCCTGGTCGGGATATGGTTTGTAGTCCTCAAGCCTCATGTTGTATTTCTTAGCTGCAGCAACCATCTCCTGGTGAGTTGTGGGGACCGGTCCAGGTAGCATATCCTTCGAAAGGCCAGCGGCTGAAACACAAAAATGCATTATTACATTATGTTGTTTATTTGCAACGGCTATGAGATGAACTAAAACAACTACACTACAACTAAACCAACGGGTTGGATCCATAAATGCATACCTGACATTGCAAAGTTGCTGTCTGTATTGCTAGCGGTAGCTGCCGATAGCCCGTCAAGGTTATGTTGACATCGGGGCCAGTGCCTCAACTTCAAAGTCAATAATTAAGGTATTTGTCCCAATATGAATGGCAAAATGAATAAATAACTCACCTGCTCTACGTGCCGGTAGCAGCGCTGAAAAAGCAGATATTTTCCCTTTGGAAAGAGTGCGGACCCATCGCTGAAAGCCAACACCAGCCATGTTTGCTACTGGCTGCTGTTGGTATCGCGATACAAATGAAACGCGCATGCGCGTGTGAATGCACGGGTCGGGAAAAGGGACAGAAGATCATCCGCGAAGCAGACAAGAGTTGTGGTGAAGAAAGTTGCTTATTGTTTAAAGGTCTACATTTCTCAGGAGTCTAACACCACTAATATCAGATATAAAATAGCCTAAGTTATACATTCCCACTTGTTGTGAAGACAGAACACAATGTATACAAAGTCCTAATTAATGCTAGGATACAAAACTAAGTAGAACTTGTGTAAACGTCTTGATTTCCTGAAACTGTCATTGAGGATACAAACAACAACATAGAGGCCTAAAGGTTCTTTATTCATG
This sequence comes from Trachyrincus scabrus, assembly GCA_900303215.1. Taxonomy (NCBI): domain Eukaryota; kingdom Metazoa; phylum Chordata; class Actinopteri; order Gadiformes; family Macrouridae; genus Trachyrincus; species Trachyrincus scabrus. The sequence continues at coordinate 16,074 of OMNO01015580.1, read as the reverse complement.
TATTAATTTAGCACATATTTATTTCTTTTAGATTTACAACATCCTGTATTGAGAACAGACAAACAAAATCAACACCAATGGTCGAAGGGAAGCTGTCCTCAGAGTGACTGCACTAAATCTCTGAGTACGGCTCACCCTTACCATCAGATCCAGCTCAGGTGCATGTCTGCATTTACAGAGGGATCGTCACTCTACCGATGAGGTTGAACACACATTTTGGGAAAATTAAGACATTTGCTGCTAAAGTAGTTGAGTAATATCTCTTTCCACCTCTGCAATGGGACAGTGAAGTTCGTAGCTGAAAGACAAAACAACAAAATATGTCTTTATGTATTGGGAATACATCGCCTCAACCACATTATTAGAATTCTGAATTGTGACCTATTCTTACCGTCTGAATGGCACACCGTCTGCAGTGATTAGAAATTTTTCAAAGTTCCACCGAATGTCATTGACTTTGATAGGTGACCAGTAGAATTTATTTTTGTCTCCAATAACAGGGTTTACAAAAGACAACGATTCCTACAGAGATGAATAAAAGTTAGTCTTGACAAAGTAGATATACGATGCTATGTTTCCATGAATAAGGCATAAAGGATAATCCAATAAACCACACATTACCTTGAGATAGGCGAAAAGTGCCTCTTCGTTTACTCCATTCACCTCCACCTTCCCAAACACAGGGAACTTGGGTACGAATCCCCCACCAGGTCTCACATACTTAAGAATATTTAGTGTTTCGCTGTTTGCCTCTGAAACATAAAGAAAACATACAAATAACAAAATAAAACACAAGATGTAAAGAAAGAACGAAACAAGAAAACAGGAAATCTTGTGAGACAGTGATCTACACAGTCATTTCAAGGCATATGGTTTCATTTTATGTTTGCCTCTTTTCAGTGAAGTTGATGGTTTTTCACGACTAATGACAAATGTTTTACTGATGACCGACAATTTTACAAGACATTTACAAGTGACACTGACTCAAAAACAAAATGGAAGCTTTAATGTTGCCTTACCTGGTGACTGGAGACCAAATTGGTTACAGAAGAACCCTAGTACGGTGAAGTGAAGTCCCCCGAACATCTCCATCAGTGCATTCAATCGGTGGTGCTGTTGAAGAAGCATAACAATAGAAGCAATGCAAATTTTGTTAATAACAAGACAAAACAC
>OMNO01015580.1:0-11747 GCA_900303215.1 Trachyrincus scabrus | reverse complement strand
CCCCCCCCCCCCCCCATTTTGCCTGTCTGAGGACACTGAGGGTTTAGACCTGTCTGTATTTGAATGTGTTCCCTTCGTGATTATAATAGACCCTTTTCACAGACCCTTTTCATCATAGGACAAACGCAGGTGTCGGTCTTAACACTAATTATGGGACTTTTATGTACCAGGGCACATGGTCCATGGTCAGTGTGCGGTATCCTCACTAGTTTAGTCTACTACCCACGTCCTGGTACATAAACAGTGATTGTGATTGTGATTAAGGCTTGATACAGATTAACGTTTGTTTCCCCCCCCCCCAACCATCCTTTGCGTCGTGTTGCCTACAGGACCGTTGCAGAGTACTGTCCGAAGCTGCAGTCTCTCAAGGTGAACCACTGTCACAACGTGACCGAGTCCACTCTGGATCCGCTCCGGAAGAGGAACGTGGTGATCGACGTGGAGCCGCCTCTACAGCGGGCCCTGGTGCTTCTCCAAGATGTGGTCGGGTTCGCCCCCTTCATCAACCTGCAGATATAGTCAGTAAGTGAGTCTTAACGGTCAACAAAGACTTTGGATGAAACATGTCTGCTAAATGACTCAAAGTAAAGAAATATTAAATAAGAACTGCTTTTTGGTCTCGAATGTTGACTACAATATATCCAAATGCATTTCTAAACGTACTGTATGTGTCCAAGCACTATTCACACACATTGTCATGTTTTTTTTTTATACACTGCAATAAACGTGTTGTTGATAATTGTGTTAAATTATCAATAGGAAGTAACCTCGTGTCCTCATTGGTTACGTCGTTGTAACTACAACTTGAACAAAAAAATCCTTTTTATGTAAAGAAAATAAGCAAATATTTCATAAGAAACAATGTGTATCTTATCTGGGGAAGATGTTCAAATACACTTTTATTGCAATTTTATGTAGAATGGCATTGAGAATATTTCTGCACCTGAGAAATAGAAAGCCATACACTTTTCAGAAATCGCTATTGCCTCTTCAAATACCTTTTAAGTGCACTGTTTTTCAAGAACATGTATTTTGTGACTTTTGGCATAATATATAACCAAAGCACTGTATTTAATTTCATTTGTAAAACTCATGACTCATTATTATTGTTTGTTATTATTGTTGTTTGTTGGAAATGTTTGTTGCACAGAACTATTTTCTTATGATAAGTTAAGACACGTTTTTATTTTGCATGCCTAAGCCAACTTGGTTTATTATTACATTCTAAGATATCTGCACTGTTTATCAGTACTTTCAGGCACTCTCTATATCTATATACCGGTAAGTAGGAATCCAAAAGTTCTACGTTAAAAGTAAAATTGTGACAAAAAGTCTCACAAATTCAGATATATATAATACAAGATTAAGATTCAAGATGTTACGATGTTTGGCAAACCATGTCAGAACGTGTGTAACTAATGTTATTCTACTGTAAAATGTAACATTGCTTTTACTGTAAATATAAAAATCTGTGTTCACAGTTTGTGTGTTGTCTTCTTCTAGTTTTGTAGTCAAACAACACACTAAGGAATCGCATGGTCTGTGAAGCATATGGTCACTCTTTGGATGGGTACTTGGTGGACCAGGCTAAAGCAACTGGAGAGTCACTAGCCGCTGGTGCTTTCAAATAATGAAATCAGTTGAACGGTATTGTCTAAAAAATTATGATATGGAAAGTATGTGAACGCTGACGAAGCAAAATCAACGTCGTATTTTGTGTATAGAATACTAAGAAAAAGAAGAAAAACAACCATATGCCTATTTATTCTGAATAATTATTTTGGTGTTATCAATTTGATATTTTAATGTCATCAGATATTGTTCATGTGTTTTAATATAAATAGATTTTTAAAGTTGAATAATGTACTCAACTTCATAAACGTCATGATGTTATTACCAACTGTAAACACTTGGTGGCAGCAACGAATCAAAAAAAATTCATGAGCAAGTAGGTAGTATATTCTACATAGACCTACCGTTAACAGCACTCTCAATTTTCCGATTTTTCCAAAATTTTGAATTCAAAATAATGACCAAAGGGATTTTCACATTTCTTAATTTTTTTCTTTGTCAGTTGTATTTTGCCTTATGCAATATTTTGATGACTGCCACAACCTATATAGTCCTGGTAACAGTATTATATAGGCCCTGTATAAACCATTACTCAGTATAACGGTAAGTATAGCAAAATAGTATAACAAAGTATAATATAACAAAATACCCATAAATGTCATATTGCCACTGTACCCACTGTTGAAAAATGCGTCATCCCTTTGATAATATCTTCTTCTGAGTGTTCCTTGAAAATATTAACCTTATTTAGAGGCCTTCCTCTACGCCACAGGAATGTATGCAGTGTGTGTGTGTGCGCGCGTGTGTGTGTGTGCTGTACAGTATCGCTCCACCCTGGTGTGCGTGTGTGGTTCAGCAGTCGGTGGGTTAAAAGCATTTAGACCACATCCATCATCTGAGACCTCAATTAGCATTGATCTAGAGTTGGGGGTGGGGGGAGAAACATGGCGTCGTTATTATATACCATGGTGCAATTTCTGTTCCCGTGATTGAGTGTATGTGGGGAATTTCTGAAACATAGGGCCTAACATCTTTTGTCTTCCTGTCAATAATCTGGCACTTGTTCAAATTATGAATCAATAGCAACTGATCTTTTTTACGCTAAGGCACAATGCAGTTGATCCATTTTTATTAAATGTACAGTTTCTTTGCCCCCTGGCATCACATGGTGTAGTTAGTTCTGGCAACAAACAAACAGACCCACCTCCCCGGAATAGCAATTAGCCTTTTGAAGATAGGCCTGTAATAAACAAAATATTGTGTATTTTCATATGTTGTTTGGGAATTCTTTACGTTGACATGACTTTGGAAATGATTAATGGAAAACAATTATTATAATAACAATTACAGTAATAATATTCGGAATATATGGAGTATATTTAAGCAATTGGCCACACCAAGAAAATACAGAAATTAATGTCAGCTGAGATAGATAATTAGAGTAAGAAGATATTAACATTATACATTCATATGTATACGTTCATTTCTGTTAAGTCTAGCATTGCAAAAGCACATGTGAAATAGTGTGATGTGTAATATTAGGTATCTGGTAAATGCTGTTAATGTTAATTATTCCATGGGCCTTCTCATCATCAGCTGTTAATTCTTCTGTATAACTGGTCAGCTCAACAGTTACCCGCTGTCTGCCCCAGATCACGGTGTCTCTCACTCTAAATACTGTAATTAACCAGACAAATTGAATTGACGAGTTGATGAAGTGAATGACAGCTCAATTTCATATGATCTCGAAAACAAGTTAATAAAATCACCAGCTTTTAAACAGACTTTGATTTATATTACTGTTGGTATAACCATGTGACAAAAATGAATACATAAATAAGGTAGATGAAAATATAATAATACAATAAAATAGTGAATTAAATAATATCTGAGGAAAGTAAAATGTGAAGCCAAGTACAACACTAGCATAGCAATATTACCATTTAATAGAATCATATATGCGCTATATTCAACTTTTGGGAAAACATTTTTAAGACAGTCAGCTAAAACCTCAATATCCCTTTTATAAATTCATTCTTGTTCTCCCACAAAATCGAAGGAGTGAAACAGAGGAAGCCCAAAACCGAATATGTTCGTTCATTTTCATATTTTTAATTAACAGTCTTCCTCTTTTTTTCCCCCATCACTGAACAAGTCTGTTTTTTTCATTCATTTGATGTATTTTATCTCTTCCAACCATTCACATACAGCCCTAGTGGATTTGGGGGACTTAAGGATCAGTCCTTTGGTCACCAGGGAAGCATAACTAATAACAACATTAGACTAGCTTTGTGAAGGTGGTCATCAAATGTCGATCAACCAACCAAGAAATAGTGTGGAATTTTGCAATCTGCATATATAACCGTTTCTGTTTAGCATCACTGCAAGGGGGTTTAATTTAGGAAGACGTTCGGAAGATGAAGTATTATGTATTCTGTGTTTTTGTAAGATTCTTGCAAGATGCACTTTTTCAATCGGATTCATTACATGTGTGTGTGTGTGTGTGTGTCATACACACACACACACACACACACACACACACACACACACACACACACACACACACAGGAGGCAGCCTGATTAAAGTGACATTTGAAGCTTATTTAAGACTGTAATAATTGTTAGATAGATCTGTGTTTACGTAAGTCATTCTGTTTGAAACCTGAGAATGGACCGGGGACACGTGGAAAGAATTATGGAATTATAGAATGATTTACTTTGCTGGCATTTATCCTTTGTTAGAAAGCTGTCACACACAAATGATACAACACTGACAAACATATATGGCGTGAACTAAACATTGCATACTTGCTTAGCATGGTGGGGCCCTAGTGGGAATCTCTTCAGTGTCTTCTACTATATTAAACAGTCTGTGTGTAGTATGACAATAGGAAATGCATGAAACATGAGTTGACCCATCTTTTATTAAGATCAGCCAAGTGTGTTATATTAAAGGTCACCAAAACATGTTGTTCTCGTCTGTCCAAGGTCGGCTAATCACGAGTCGATAATCCTTGGTCATTTAAGTATGTTTTATGATTCTGTTCATCGAGATAAAAAATATTTTTTGGTTTGAAGTGTAGCAGCAGTCAAGTTTACACTCATTATCACTCTAATAATCATTTTTTAAATCGCCACGTGGTTGAATTCTCTCTTCAGCCTTTGTGGTTAGCTATAGTTTTCGAAAAGGCTATTATTTTGCTGTATGTATTTACATCCTCAGAGGTAAACAGACCAGCGCCCAGAGTTTGAGACCAGTTGAGACCAGTTCTCAATAACCTGCTGTTAATCTACTCCATTACTTCAGAGCTTGCATTGGACCACTCATTAACTTTCCTTTCTTAATCATTTAGGAGACGCTCTTATCCAAAGCGACTTCCAGTGAATACTGATACGGGTCATTAAGGAGCAGGTAGGGGTTAGCCATCTTGCTCAAGGATGTTTACAGAACATGCCTAGGTCCTTTCCACTTTGGTCTAATGAACTGAATAGATGACAATCATTTTGTCAATTTAAGTCTCCTGGTTTTAAATGTTTTATTTAGTTTCATTTTGCTTCCTAAATTCTACACACTGCTATTTACTTCAGGGGAAAGAAAGAATGAAGAAAGAAATGCATTGGACCCTTGTCCTAAAGCCAGCATTAATCAGAGTTCAATGTTCAGCTTTAAAAACTGTTCACATCTTGTTATAATTGGCCAATATTGGTTGTCTAATCAATTCTGTTATAGAAAACCACTTTGGTCTGATGGGAGACAACATAATGCAGTAGACTTATAATAACATATTTTAAAAAAATGTTTAATCTGTCACTAGTCATTAGCATTTAAAGTAGAACATAATGAATATATATGTTTAAACTCATAATTTCCCAAATAACATTTTAGCTAATTAAAAACATCTTATCGCTTTACAATTTAAATTGAAAACTATAACAACCACAAACCGCCTACACAATGAGAAGGCTTCACAGCACGACTTTTTGCCTCATTTTATTAAGCAATCTTCATAAACATTACAGTTAAAAAAAAGAATGTACACTTGGCATTATTTCCTTGCCAGGGCCGCAAAACAGTCAAATATGTGTTTAGTACACGGCTTTGTGTGTAGATTAATGGCATTAACACCGTATTCATTAGCACTGCAATGGGGGGAGACAGAGGCGCCCATGCGTAAAGCCGCATGACTGAATCACTGATAAGAGAAAATGAAACACATCTTTATGGGGGCGAAGAGGGCCCAGGAAACGCCACTCCACATTAGCCTGAGGCCCAATTTGCTGTTACTTCATTTGCCGGTCAGGAGAGAAGGGCCGGATGTGTTCCAACCGGTTCTGACCCATTCGCTGACAGGATCTTATATCGCAACGCCCTAAACAACAACAAAAAACTAAAAAAACTCCCAACAAATAAACTCTGTAAACTTCCCAGTCCAGACAGATGGCCCGAGTGGCCTGGCTGAAGACAGATCTGGCACAACACCAGTGTGACAAGGTGCTGGATCAAGCTACGCTGTTTGTCCATGAGTGAAAGTTTTTCTTACAGGGGGAAGGGGGGGTGATCATCTGGCGGTGAACCCCTGCTGCAAGAGGAATCTGGAGCACGTCACTGTGAGGGTTTCAGACGCTCGGCCACATGGCAGCCTGTTCATTCTGCTCGTTAAGTTCACAGCACTAGAAGCTTCTGAAAGGGAAATTAGTTTTCTCATTGTTCAGCTATTGTTTAGCCCTGACATGATATGCATTATGTCATTTTAACTGACTGATTTTTTTTTTTTTGCAATGTTATTTGTACATTTTGTTAGCGGAAAATGTTGATGTTGCCAATGACTTAAATCTGATGATTTAAAAAATGATAGCTGATGCAACATAGAAATAACTCCATCTCATTGAACATATAGCACAAAACATAACAATACAAACCAATACAAAGTTTGACTCACAATACAATACTCACAATGCAATGCAACAGAAGTGATGTAAATGTACAATTTTCGGTGTGTTTCCAGTCATCCAAAGCTGTATGGCTTTCTATCAGATTATGATTAGAGAAAAAACAAGGCCCCTAAACTAGTGATTCTCAAATAAGTGGGTTGTGATGTAACCAATCTTTAGAAAGAAGCCCATGAATTAACTAATGTTTCAATGTTAATTCATGTGTCATGGCTTACTCTTTCACTGAGTTTAGCCCCAATTGTTGCAGCTTTTTGTTCGCTCAGTGTTTTTAACAGTACATGAAGGCATTGTTGATAACTGCAATATTGGTATTGGTAATACATTTTTTATTTTTGGGTCGTGACTTAATGACACATGTGGGTCCTGAGGCCAGACCAGTTGAGAACCACTGGTCTAATGACACATGTGGGTCCTGAGGCTAGACCAGTTGAGAACCACTGGTCTAATGACACATGTGGGTCCTGAGGCCAGACCAGTTGAGAACCACTGGTCTAAGGACACATGTGGGTCCTGAGGCCAGACCAGTTGAGAACCACTGCCCTAGAACCACGGTGAGGTTCATTGCGATAATGTCAAAACTGAACAGACAGACACAAGATGAAACAGCAAGTGTTCAGAAGGTAGACGGGGATGAACTCCTTATCTGTCAAACTGTCTCTGGTCTCCATGGACCCTTGATGTCCACTTGGGACCAGATCTGTTTTTGCCATAGCGTGATCCTGTCTCCTGCACTGTATGAGGAAGCACAGCACACTGATCATCATGTCAGCTTTAGACTGCTGATGCCATATGTCCCTGTATTTATTCCCGAAGGAGTTGGGGTGCCCAACATCTAAAGGGTACACAAGAGACAATATGGACAGACTCTTTTGTGTTGTTGTCATTTTTCTGTCACTGACACTTTACTGAGAACTAGTTAAGCTATTCAAATGGGATGAATGTAAATTAGTCTGACTAAATACACAATACTTGTCAGTGTAACAGAGTTGAAGGGTAGTTAATTTTAAACATAATTAAACATTCCTGGTCACTGTTATTAATTCTGGAGCCTATATGTAGCTCTGATTGGTGCAGGCTACGACAGGTCTGCCTGTCTGTGTTTCCTTCAGAGCACTTTTACTTTGAAGCAAGAGTTAAATGTTCGCAGTATATTTTATTCTTTTCAGGAATGTAATGTTCAATTTAAGTTGCAAACTGAAATACAAAATCAAAACGATTTATCATTGCATGCTTCTGATAATTTTTGCGCAATTTTGTCCACTAAAGAGAATAATAATTAGCGTCAGATTTTGTGTATGTATGCTAATTGGGTGTAAAGTGCTAGGTCATGTGGTCATGGTTAAGTGTCAATGCATTTTATTTTGTTTTACAAACGCAGATATCGAGCATATCTACTGCAGGTATGTGGTTCAGTGTGAATACATTATAATGCAATATGTTGTTACTGATGTTGTTACAGTTTATATTCCTTCTGCTGAGTGGTTTCATATGGAAATAAATGTGTTTCATAACATTTAGAAAAAAGAAAAAAACATTTTGTATAATTACCATGTGAATTTTGGTGTTAATAATTGTTACTGTAAGAAATTATTTTTATATTATAAAGAGAAAATAGAGAGCGGTTTTGCTTTGAAGCAAGAAATATTGACACCAAGCTTGAAGAGAAACGTTTATTTGTCTCTCTAGTGCAGAATAAACCAACCGGAAGAATGTTGCTTTCTGTCAGTTCTTTGGCTGAATGACCATCGTTACATCAGCACAATTTTTGGGTGAGTCATTGAGTGTTGTTCGGGATACCAGGACACAAGCTCCAATTCTTTGTATTTTTTTTGTTTTGAGCAACCGCCCCTTAAGGGTGCTCAAGGCAAAATGTAAGAGCTATTATTTGAGTGTAATTTGTTAGAAATGGCACAGCCGTCCGTCAGCTCTTAGTGAGTGACATATCTGTGAGTATATCTGTTTCAAGTCGACTGCGCCTGCCTCTGTATGAAACTATTTTGATTTTAGACCGCTCCTGGCTCATTTCTGACCAATCAGGGCATCTCTTCCGTGATTGGTTCGTGGAATCCATCTTACCTGTCAATTACAGGTGTGTGAAATGCAACACTTCTCAATGACAATCTTTACCACATTTGGCACACATCTTCAAACAAGGGAACATGTATTGGTATCTTAAATATGACCTAGAGGCCTTATTTGGGTTAAAATATTGTTTTTACATTAGCCAATCACAAACTCTTTCAGTTATAGCCCCACCCGCCAATTTTCATGATGGCTGATCACACACACCTGAGGTCTCTCACCAATAAACATTCAAACACAACATGTGCTGCAAGAACTTCTAGGAGCTGTCGAAGATTAAGGTAAGGATTGCATTTAAAATACTAAAATATTAATAACAAGCATAATTCAAATTTCATAACAGTTTTATTTATACAGGTCTGGTCTTTTCGTTGCCCTGATGTCAACGTCATTCATGGTAATTCAAGAAATGGTCTTCTAGATAGTGTGGTGATGGTTCATAATCCATGGAAGGCAATGCATACAAGTAACATTTGTTCAGGTTTTTTTCATATTGATTTGTGTTAAGTGATGATTATTGGTTTTGTATTTTTCTTTCTTTTGGCTGTTTCTGCATTTAAAACTAAAAAGTTAAACATGTGGGAGTAGTAGTATTGTATTTAATTGTGCTGTGCATTACTCAATAAACTGTTTATGCAAAAAAATGTTTATGCTGGTGTCTGAACCATTGATTTGTGGTACCCTCTTCAAACTTCTTAAAATCTAGAGGGATGATATACCGGTACTTGGCCCACAAGGGGGTTACGTACAACTTTAAATATTCATATAGCCCTCTATCACACTTTTGAAGTGCTTCAGTGTAGGGATGCACGATAATTTCTTTTCAACCGATAATTACCTGCTTCTCATGGCCGATAACCGATAAGTTAATAACCTGTAGTTTGTAACCAACCAACTGACGTCACTAATAATTATAAACAAGTTGCAGGTAAACACAAAACAAACCGAGAACAGTCCTGACTCTTCAAATGTTCACGCTAGCTGCTTTGTATTGTTTTAACACATCGTTGTTGCAATGATGAATTTTCAGGTGACTTATAAGATTCTATGTTTTAAAACCCTAGCTGAACATGTATTGCAAATAGCAATCATGCTGTCGTCCTCTGTGACTGAAAAACGTCCAAACTGGCGATGACATGTTTGCCGTTTTGCTCCCTAATCTACTCCACCCACATGGCGTGGCTCTACTCAGGTCTAATCTACTCCACCCACACGGCGTGCCTCTACTCAGGTCTAATCTACTCCACCCACACGGCGTGGCTCTACTCAGGTCTAATCTACTCCACCCACACGGCGTGGCTCTACTCAGGTCTAATCTACTCCACCCACACGGCGTGGCTCTACTCAGGTCTAATCTACTACACCCACACGGGTGGCTCTACTCGGGTCTAATCCACTCCACCCACACCGTGGTTATATATTGTGCATCCCTACTTCAGTGGTCTGTTGGCATTTTGTTTGCATCATTACTTGATTGGCAGTACAGACTTTTGAGCTGCAAGATGTTTTCTTTGAGGTTGTCTTAGGAAAACCTATTTTTGTGTAATTCATTGTCAAGTCATTGTGTTTTATGAAGTTCAAAATAATTGTCTCAATTGCAATGACGCTTCCTCATAAACTTGATACTTTAAGAAGCTTCCTTAGTTAGGTACCTACTTTGAAGTGCTTCACAAAATAGGTACCTTACCAGGTATGTGACTACGAAAATAAGTCACATTGGGTGTACGTCTATTTACTATGGCGAGCGACGTCAAAGTCATTATGCTTGCTGGTCGTTTGTAATATTTTCTTAAACTATTAAATAAAATAATTAAGCAAAAGAAACGGTCTGACAGCGGTCAAAAAAAATTTGATAGATTGATAGATTGACATGTTAATGTAATTATGCCTTGTGTGTGCCATGTGTTTACTTAAGCCCTGCGTGTCTGTAGTAGCATGACATGAGCAAGGTGTTCCTTAACTGTGATTGTGTTCCTGCTGGGACACAGCTTGATGGCAAGCTACCGGAACCATGAACCATGTCTTCCAACTCCAGGAATACTTGAGCTAAACAGCATCAAAACACTTTGTTCTCAATGAACTCTAAAATACACTTAGTTTGAAGGGCCCATTTTTAGTTTTTGCTGGCTTACTGTTGTATGGTAGCCCATTAGTATTTGTCTGTAAACCTGTTTTGCATAATCCTAACCTCTTGCTACTTCACATTCATGCTCTTAAAGACAGAAATAATACATTCATTTTGTCCTGATCTTCACACCCCTCCCACCCAATGTTGCTTAAATTTTAGTGATCTTATTTTCCCATTGCGTGTCTAAGGCATGCAGTTTGTACTCCAATATTAACATTAAGGTGAAGGTCTTTGGCATGTTTTATGTTTATTACATTTAGAAGAAAGTAGAGTCTGTAGTATGTTTTGTAATGGAGGGTTACTTGCCTTGGAGTCCATAATTGGGTGCATTACTGTGTGTGGCCAGCTGAGGCCATACTGTCCTAAGACTGGAAGTCATACCATAGGAGCCTACATGCTCTTATCTCTTCTGCTGTATAATCACGTAAGTTGATCATTATATTGTAGCGGTGCTGCATACAATGTCGATTATTATCATCATGCTGTTGTATTTCATATTACATTTTTGATATTTGATATTTGTCTCCACATTTTGATTGAACAGATGCTTTCATCCAAAGCAACTTAAAAGTGAAGCTGGGAATATTCAATCTCTAAGAAACATCTTCCGTCTAGTGTGTGTGTGTGTATATAAACACACTACACACACATTGACCCCACATTATGAACCCGTGGAACACGATACGTTTCCCACGCGTTAGCCAGCCAGGGGTTCAGGGACCCTCCGCGGGACCCCCCATCACACTACTTTATGAGGTGGATCGCCGCACAATCTCCATGCTGAAAGGTGGTCTACCTGGCAGGCCTCCCCCCCCCCTCCAGCCCTAGCCAGCTGCATGTCATTTCTATCAAATCCAGGCCCGGGTCTGTCAATTAAGAAAACACAGGGCAATCTGTGACTGGTGAAAGAGATCTCCTCGGCCCGCTCCCCGGGCTGAAAGATGGCCTTTTGTTCCCAGGCATGTCTCACATACTTTCAGAGCCCAGATAAGCTCGGGCTTCATGAAGCCCG
>OMNO01015570.1:18328-29108 GCA_900303215.1 Trachyrincus scabrus | reverse complement strand
GTGATATAAGCTGAGTGCAAGCTTACAAAACAGCAGCCGCTAATGCCTGGAAACCTTGTTGAAGCTAATGGGATGCTTTTAAGCGTGTCTGTGTACCGTACATATAGGCTAGAAATGAGTACCATTTTCCCCATAGAAATGACTAAAGCCCCAGGACACTCCAATTCTGAGGAGATTCATTAGGTTCCTTTTGGCAGACAGTATACATATTACTATATATATATATATATATATACTACATGATTAGGTACTTGTCAATCTATTGATATGCAGACTAACTTGGACTAAATGGGCTGACCTTCATACTGTGAGAAGGAGCTGAACCTATGAGCTGAGACTTCCTCCTCTCCTGACATCAGGTCCAGACCACACTTGCAGACTACAATACAACAGACATGCCTTGTCAGTTCAGAACCCTTGATCTTGAACTTGTAGTATGATGCTTCATAATAACCTCATGAATCAATTAAACTTTACATTCCCTCAGGTGTCATTCAATATACATAACCCATGTCCTAACCAGCTCTGTATATGTGACCCCATTTACACATTCATTAACATGTGATCTGGAGGCCTATTAGATGTCTTTACAGGATAAGGTGTCAACGCTCACATAATGTATGTGAACACGGCAGATCATCCACAACATTCATTTTCGAACAAATAAACGGTAACTTGCTTGAGGACAAACTGAGATTCATTAACCCCTAACCTACCTCCCAGGAGCTGTAATGACAGCAGCGAAAAAATAGTGTGTGCACCCTGCTTGTGAATGATATTTGCAAAGCATTTAGCTCATGTAGCGGAGGAAAATGTCAAAGAGACTACTGCATCAAACTTCTCAGTAGCTGTAAATACCGCCATTACTGTGATAGCACAGCCTGCTCATTTAAAAGTGCTCATCACTAAAGCAAGGGGAATGCTAATTAGGTACGGCGCTAATTAGGTATGGCGGGAAGACGGTCACAAAAGCATATGGTTTAAACGAGCTTTGGACTGAGACAAGACATTTACCTTTGCTTGTGTGCTGTGGCAGCACCATGATGGGGATGTTATTGGGTCTGACTTGTGAGAAATCACAATTATTCATGCAAAAAAACCAGAAGGCACTCAATTTTACAGATTGTATCCATTTATAAGCAAACCCGTGACATCTTTGTTCGAAATGAGGCATTTGATTTTCAGTGCCCGGACAGTGTAATGTAATAAATTGTAGGCCTATTTTATAATGTTGAAATGTATCTGGTTAAGAATGCCATAGTATAATCATACAGTAGATCGTGTTCTCTATGCTCAGCACCCAAATATAAAGCCCTATCCCTCATTAGGTGCTTTTATCTTTTTCTTCAAAGTGATTTTGTGCCTTACAGCTTAAAACACACATTTTCTTTCTCATCTCTACTGTGGGATTGAGTTTGACGTTGGACGACCTCAGAGACACCATTGCGTAAAACATAACTTTTTTTAGGGCTGACACACATAGGGGTTAAGAAGCAGAAAACTGTTTCACTGACAATTTGTTTTCTCTCAACGTCCCTGGGAGAAATTTTAAAGTGTTCATATAAGTGTCCTAAATAATTCACTGGCTCTGAGACTTCTTTAATTTTTAATGGTTTTATCAGCTTTGGAAGAGCCAATACGATCTTTCATGACAATTTCTTTCCATTCAATCACAGTGCTGTGCTACCTACATGATTTTGTATTGCTACAAGGGAGAGCCCTAGTTGTTTTGATATTGCTCTCTCCTGAGCCAGACAATCCTCAGTACCTGAATGACTGAACAGCTTTTGCACAAGAGCATACCTTTGTTTGCATAGACTATGTATATTCGTCTATGCAATAGACTATGTATATTAGTATAAAGTAAATTATGAAATAATGTGATATGGTTATAACATCACATGTCAATAATTTCACATTTTTGATTCCTCACAAACTACATTACAGTACTTTTAAAGCTATAAAAGGCTAACTGTGATTTGGGTTTAGAGAATGAACATAATGTTCTGAAAGGCTCTGGAAGTCAGATGTCTTTGTCTGTCTGATTGGCCAAATTGAGAAGAGCTTGGTTGTGTTTGTGTGTCAAAACAGAGAAAAGGAGAACAAAGAAGAAGAATCAACGATTGCAATTTTAACACTTGAATACGCTTGAATTGTACCTTTGTGTGTTTGTTTTGTTTTTATTTGTACTCAAATTGTTCAAGTGAAAAAATATCTCCCCTGTATTTGACATCTGTAACAACGTGTAACAATTTTTTTTGCCCTGCAATGTTCCCTTTCCAAGATACCCATCAACACACTTAAACAGTGAGACACTTCAAAGTTACACAGCAAACCGTTTACAACGTTTACGGCTCTGCTGTGCTGCAACAAAGCCACGAAACACAGAGATGGCGGCCCAGCAAAATATTCCGCCTGCCAACTGATCAAAAGAATGAAAAATGTCTTCCAGCTTCAGCTCCAAGAGAACACTGGACAGAAACATGTGACTGGAGTGTAGGCATGGATGTTCACTTCCAACACTTTATTAATTTCTTTAACAAACTCATGGTTTACACGTAGGTCAAAGACGAAAACAAGAAACCATAAAATAACTACCTGTGAAGATGATGGTGTGTCTCCTGTTTACAAGGCATGGGTAGTTCTCTTTGGTGTAGGTCTCAACTACATCACTGCCTCTGTCTGATGGTGCTGGAATGGGTTCTGGAACAAGCCTCTCTCTGATATGTAGCCATATATATATATACTGTATATATATATACCGTATATATATGATGATAGATCATGTATGGGCCTTCACCTATATGTTTGAAGGCCTCACTCACAAAGATTGTCTGTGTGAATCTTTTGCTTGTTTTTTTATTCCCTCAGTACAGGCTACCTGTCTCTGTGTTCATCTATCTGGCTGCCAGTGTTGGTCAATATTGCTGCCCAAAAATATCAGGGTTTGTTCTACCTTCAGACCCTCCAGTTTTCAAATCAGGCAATAATTAAGATATACTAAAGAACCCAGACCCCTGTCTGGCTAAGCAATAACTAACAACACATTTGAATCTGAATCTCTATATGTATTACTTTTCAATCAATATCATTCATTGTGTGTGTGTATTACATGTGACTTCTAGAAACTACTAGAAATTAGTTCATGCTGACTAAGGACTAGGACACAAAAATAGAACCTACTTGTTGGCAAATCTTTGTTCAATTAATCTTCATTCAATTATATCTTAATTCAATAAATAAATAATGCCTCATTTGTATGATATTGTTGACCACAACTGTAATAAAGAACGTAATCAAAGAGCATCTGCCATAAAAGACATGTAATAACCACAACCTAACCCTGTTTGAGAGAGGCAGCGTGAGCTTGTGTCTAGACACTGCCAGAAGTTGCCTCCGCTCGAAATCCAAACCACAGATGAATCAATCGCAAAATTAGAGACCGAGGGAAAGCGTGTCTCTGGCCGATGCTGCGTAAGCCAGGCGTAGGATCGCCTACAATCCCGAGAGCTAAAAGAAATCCAATTATGTTGCTTAACAAGCTGACCGTCGCACATATACTGCTGCTGTTTCCTGTGGCTTCGTTTCTAGGAACAGCGTGGGCGCTCCAGGGGCCTCCACGAACCCCTAAATATGGTCACTCTCAAGTAATAAGTGGACCGCTAACAAGAGGGGACTAAGTGATTAAAGCCAATGTCTTGGCAACATGTTGTTTACTCCAAACACATTCACAGTTGGGGGTTATTTTTCAGTGCCCCCCTCCCTATACAATCCCCCCCCACATCCTCCAGTCTCTATTATGTATTGCTATGTATTCGCTTGGTAAATAAAGTGCGTTGAACTAAAGCACTTGTAAATTCATGGGAATTTGTCTGCATGCTAGCACTTGCGCTTTCATTTACATTTTAAAGTGTGAATACATTTTTTTTACAATTATGCAACAAAGTAAACTTGAAGCAAAAATCCTGAAAGATACAACAATGTATTGTAACAGGTCTGCACTTCGGGTGTAGTGGTAGAGCAATCAATCACAAAGTGTCCCTTCTGACAAAAACTACTTTTTAAACAAACACAAAACTCAGTCTGACTCACTCAGCACTCCCTCTCTGGACCGGGCCGCTAACCGCTAACCAGACTTCTCTTCTCCATGGCTTCTCCTCCAAACTGACTCTGCCAGGCCTTTTGTCTGCCACTGGTTGGGCTCATAAGGCAACACGTTGCAGGTATGGAGGTTAGGGAATTAAGCAAAAACCCTGAAAAATGTATTTCAGCACTCTGTCCATCATCCTTTGGAACGTGGCTGGCACACAATGTAGACCAAAGGATGTATTGGTACAGTCCTGTGGGGGTAGCGAAAGCAGTCTTTTCCCTCGAAACTTGCTTCTAGGGGTACCTGCCAGTAGCCTTTGGTGAAGTCAAGGGTGCTGATGTCCTGTGCTTCTTCCAGGCGATCGTCAATCAATTCATCCACCCTAGGCACGGGATATGCATCAAATTTGGATATTTCATTAGTTTGCGAAAGTCATTACAGGACCTTTTTGTAGCGTCTGGCTTTGGAACGAGAACGACCAGGCTGGCCCATTCACTGTAGGACTCCTTGATGACCCCCAGCTCCAGATGTTCTGCAAAAGATGTGGTGCTTTTCCCAGTTTTGCAAAAGAGAACAACCTTTTCGTTGGTGTGGGTGGTGGCAAAATACGGATACACTCCAAGAACAACACTCTGACTGTGAAGGCACTCAAGCTGCGAAAGAAAACCCAAGCAGAACACCCATGGCTTGTGTGCTACAAAAGATGTCAGGAGAACGTCAGAGAAAAGACGACAAAGCTATTTAATACAGCTTGCTTTGTGACAAGAGAAGAAGCACCCTTCACCATGTTTCCAAACCTAGTTGACTTGCATCTCAAAAATGGTGTGGACTTTGGCAACACTTACCATGGGTCAATCTATGAAGGATGATGGTGGAGAAACTAAAAAAACACACGCTTCTTCTCTGTCATGTCCGATTCCAGCGTTGACTGCTCTGTGAGACCTCCGTAGACCAGGAGATGGTCTACATGACATATGTGGAAGATGGAAAACCCCGTCAATCATTTTGTGGACGTTGTTTCCTCGGAGCATGCCCACAGCCCAGGCATCCTTGACGTCATACTTGTTGGTTTGAGGTATGTGGGCCTGACGGAGCAAGACTCAAAATACCGAACGGTTGGCTTCGGCTGTGATGGCGCATCTTTGATGATGACAGTTCACAATGGAGTGGCAGCAAAGCTGAAACAACTGTGTCCCTCACTTGTACCAATCTGGTATGTGGCTCACAGACTGGAGCTGTCAGCGCTTGACAGCATCAAATCAGTGCCTCTGCTTGCTGAATTGAAGGAGACACTGAACGGTGTTTACAAGCACTACTCGCGCTCTGCAAAGGCTTCCTGTGCATTGCTTTGGGCATGTAGCAGGTTGGGGTTCTCCAACAAATCACAAATCAGACTATAGATTAACCTCTAAAGTCTGACGGCAGACGAGCTGAAATCCGTGCGAATGGGGCGTTTCACTTTCTTTCTGTTCCAATCATGTTCCTGGGGGCGGGGATTACACGGAGTGCATTACACGGCATGGGTCTCGACTGGAAACAACCTGACCGGTGGAACCACAACAGACGTGATACGGCTGACCATCGATTGGAAGGGAATTTTAAAAACTCTGTCAAAAAGGTTATATGTCTGTCGATTATGCTGTCATGGCTTCGATCTTTCAAAAAAGAAAAGAAACGGCATTGTTCCCATTAGCAATCTCATGGTCAGTCCATGAGAATATTCAAATATTTAACATATTCAAATATTTCTCATTGTTAATTTAGCAATTTGAATGTTAATTAGGTATTCACAGAGTATCTGTGGATACCTATTGTTTTTTTTTTCTTCCTATTCTAAGAATATTCAAATACCGAATGCTAATTTGACAGCCCTAGTGGAGGCCTATTTTTTGTGCACCGCACAGAGGGAAGGTTGGCTGGAGAACACCTGGGCCAATCTGATTGCACCATTTCTTACGGGTCGGGCCCAACAGGCCTATCTGGACCTGACCCCTGATCAAGCTGAAGTGTATGCTACTTTATAGAAAGAGACTCTCACTCTGGATACAGCCTACAGGCTGTATCCAGCAACTGGAAATCCAGCCCAACGATGCCTGTCAGAGCTCAGATAGATGATCTTGCGTAGTTACAATGAGCCTGCTGGTGTGAGTGTGCTGGAAACGGTGGTTATGGACACATTTTTAAGAACTTTGTTTTTTGAACTCTGTTTGCTCCACCAGTCTGGATGACTTTATTAACCTCATGGAAAACCACCAAGTCACTGCTGATCTCCTGAGGTCGGAAAAATTGGACTGACCAGAAGCAGCTATGGGCCTGCAGAGACGGTGCTTTAGTTAGCTTTCTTTTTAGTACTATAATACTAATAATACTATGAGAGCACTCACACCAGTGCCGCCATACAGCAGTGCTATAACTTCCAGGACTGCTCAAAACCTTGGTGCGCATCGCAATCGTTTTTGAAGCTTTATTAAAAAAAAGCATGTTTTAACCAATTCATAAGTGAAAAACGTTAAAAAACAACACTTTTTGTTAATTATGTAAGGGATAATGTACAGCAAGCCGGTCAATTATTGCAAAATAAACGCCGACAGGGTGATGCAGGACCCCGACCGGCCTTCTTGCTCCCCCCTGTGGACGTGGCGCATACAACAGGAGTATTTATTTTGCAATAAATATTTTAATATATTCAAATCTCTTATTTTGGGACTGTTTCTGTTTCTGCTGCTTGAGGTTAGCTCTTTCACTAACTTCTCCATTTTGCTTTACCCGGTGTTTAATTACTGTACAAACCTGCCTTCTCCACCATTCTCTGCACTTTGGGTGTGGTGGTACAGCAAACACAGTATGCAGGTCAAGTGTCTCTTCTGAACAAATGCCAGGAGCATTTATTGAAACTACTTTTTAAACAAACACAAAACTCAGTCTGACTCACTCAGCAGACTTCTCTTCTCCAAACTGACTCTGTCAGGGCTTTTGTCTGCCACTGGTTGGGCTCATTAAGCCAACACGTTGCAGGTGTGGGGGTCAGGGAATTAGGCTGCAGCTCTCCCAGTCTCCACTGGGTCATAGTAGTTGTTAATTACTCTACCCCTAAGTCCGTTACAGTATCCAGAGTGAAAGATGGAAATAAATAATTAATCATTTATTTGTTGCTATCAACAACATTGTTGTAGTGAATCTGTTCCTCCTCGTAGTCTGCCGACAGACTACGAGGAGACTACGAGCAGAGCGGTCTCTGCGTGTTTGGCCTACAGCACTAAGACGTTTCAAATAGTGCACACCATAGAACGCAAGTAAGCATATTCTCACATTCTCACATTCTCCTGTAATCGTTCAGTTGTTCATAGCACTGCCTCTCCTGCTGTGTCCAAGATGTCTGCAACGGCAAATTAACATTGTTGAGTAATTCACACCAGCGGACAAAATGCAAAACATATCAGCACATAATGGCTTAGCACTCCCTTTAGCATCACAGGGGGAGGCTGTGCCAAGAGCACTCTCCGGATAAACAACATGGATTATTGAGCATTTGCGGGTGATGAGTCGTGGAAAGGTCTAACAAATCTCCCCTTTTAAACACTGACCGAGTTTCAAAAGTCCTAATAGAAATAAGTGAGTGCAGCCTGCCCACAGCAAGTTTGCCTCTAAGAGCTGGGGCACACATTGCCATTGGAAAATAATAGAGTATGTTGTAAGTGTAACAGAATGTACTGTGAGGGTGCTTTATTTGTTATTGGGTTTACAGCACAGAACCCACTACACCGAGCACCACACTGGCTAGGTCGTGGTTACAGACCAAGGCTGTTTTTTGAAATGTGTGTGTGCAATATTGTTTGTTTTAGTAGTGGTATTGGTATTTTGGTCTTTTGAATAGCCTAGCCTTTCGCTATCAAACATGTATGCCTATGTGTTACTCAATGTTGAGTATCATATAGGCAATGTGTTATGAATAGCCTACATACTGCACGGATGTGAAAATATGTCCAAAATGCATTGATTTATTGGGTCTGATTATTTATAATGGACAAGCTAGTACAAAAATACTTCAAAAAGCAGTGTTTAGCCCATACATGTAGGATTTGGCCATTCCTTTTTGCATTTGTCGTTTGATTAATTCATGATTTGAATTTCCTTCCAAACTTAAAAAAACAACTTAACTTCTTTTTAGATGTTCTATTCACTGGATAAGTTGTGGTGTTCCACAACATTGCTGTGTCACATTTTAAGTTGTGCTGCTTTAAAACCACCACCATGTCTTGTCAAGTGTATCTTGAGGTAACACTCAGACTACTCAGACACTCGGACATCTGTCTGTAACTTGTACAGGTTCTTTCCAAACTTAGGATTCTTGTCATCTCTGTTCTCTATGGTGAAGAATGTCAAATGCAGACTTCGTGCATTTTCTTTCTGCTGAGTCACAGCCTTGTGCACTAACCCTTGTGTGCTATTAATTCTGTTTTGATCAGGAATAAAGATTGCCCTCAGTCAAGCAGAACGTAGGTGAACTGCGCATCAATTAAAGACAAACCAACGGAATGTTTCTTGCTGCATGAATAAATACACTATAAAGGGGGATCCTCTATTGCATTTAAAGGGTAATGCAATTTAAATAGAACACTTAAAGTCGAAGAGTTTTATGATCTAAAACGAGAGTTTAACGTGAGGTCATTAGGACAGCAAATTCCTGCGACAAGGAAACGGTGATCTATTTAGCAAAGTACGACACGATCGGCAATATATATCCTGATGTCCTGGAGCAACTATTGTTGTGTTGTAATCCATGACTCTGGTAACATGGCAACAGGTTAAACAGGTGCACTAGATTATGATAACTTTTGTGATGGTGATACTACGGCATTACTTTCCTTTTGCAAGCCCTGGTCGCCAACCACTATAAACGCTGCCTCAGGGAGTAATCAAACATATTTAATAAATGCTCCTTCTGAAGGCACCCCTACGCTGATTGTGGGTGTGTGTGTTTTTATTATTATTATTATTATTAGACAGAATTGAATAGCCAATAACAATTGATGAGGAACATTGTATGTAACCACCAATCAGGACCAATTTTTTAACAGATTCCTGAAACGAGTGTTCCATTAGAGATCCATGACAAGTATCTATGAAACAAGGTGCAGGGCTTGGGATTGCATGTAAACAGTGAGGTTGACGTTGATAGCTGGCCCATTATTCTGCTTAATCATACATGTTTGTAACAACGCTGTGGATCTTGTGTTCCAAAACGATTCCGGGACAAAAAGCAGCTGTTAATTTATGGCCAAAATCGAGCAAGTTTTAGTGCGAGATTTACAGTTCGATTTTAAACGCTGACACCATTGCTGCAAAATGGAGCTGGAGGTGATCAGGGGGAAGACATGAGTAAGAGCTGTACTCATCTCACTTTCATCACCGTGGCACCAGCGGATGCAGAGATGCCACAAGAGTTATAGCAGTTGCCTCTTGGGTAAAAAGAAATTTAATACTTGGCCATTAATTTAAAACAACCCTTGAGGCAGTTTGTGTTCATTTCTCAATCTGGTGCACTTTATTGGTTATATAACAAAGTACACTGCTAGCTTCACGTTTATTGTGAGAGAAAATGGTATTTTCCTCCTGGTGCTAGAGTCTCAGGTGGGCCACATGAGGTAGGTAGGTATTTCACATGTAACATTGGCTATTCATTAATATTTACCAAATATTATCCAACCACTGGTCATTTTTTGTGTATAATGCATACAATATTGCATTGGGGATACGCGCAGTAGTGTCTATTTTAGGTTTCATATGTAACACCACAGATATCTTGACCAGCAGAGCACGGTATAGCAATAAGGTTTTCTTGTACTCACAAATAGAAAAAAAAAGAACTCACAAATAACAGTGGGGTTTCTCTTCGCTGTAGCCTACACTAGCCTGTCGATCGAGCTATTGAATCGGCTTGATATGGCGATGACTTTCAACGCTGGTATTAACAGAAGTAAGCAGCATCTGTTCAACATTGTCACTAATAGCCATCATGAATCATCCCTGTCTTTTTGACAGGGTGAAGTAATACTATAGGCATGTGTCATTAACAGAATGTGTTTATAATCAAGGCTCATTAGCTTTGTTTACTTACTATTTAACTCAAAATCACAATTCCAACATTTAAAAAAAATGGTTGTGCTAACTCTTGTTGGCAATTAAGCAACCCTATACTCCGAGTTTCTATGTGAGAGATTTGCTTGAGATTTGCCAGTGTCAAAGGAATAGGCAATGTTTGTTCTCAACCTCAGGATGTCCCTTTGACCGCAGAATTGCAGATTTTGACCACTCCAGGACACTCATGTGTTTGACCTTCTGTGACTGTGTCCACTCACTGTGACCTATCCGTGTGGTGGTGGCAGTGGTGGGTAAAGCCGTAGTATTGTTCATTTAAAGTCTCTTGGAATTCAATTGAGCTCTCCAAGCTTGATGTGCAACACGTTTTTTTGGTTTGTTTTCTGTGAAGGTTGTATTTCACACTATTTGTTTGTTTGTTTTCTGTGAAGGTTGTATTTCACACTATTTGTTGTTTTGTTCGTTTATGATTTTCAAGCCAATCCGGTTTCTCACAAATAGAAAAAAAATGTGTCACTCTCAGGAGACAAGACATTGCATACAATAAAATCACAAACTCAATTGTGAACCCTATAACTATGGTTCTAGTCT
>OMNO01015570.1:5802-18308 GCA_900303215.1 Trachyrincus scabrus | reverse complement strand
TGGTGGTGGCAGTGGTGGGTAAAGCCGTAGTATTGTTCATTTAAAGTCTCTTGGAATTCAATTGAGCTCTCCAAGCTTGATGTGCAACACGTTTTTTTGGTTTGTTTTCTGTGAAGGTTGTATTTCACACTATTTGTTTGTTTGTTTTGTTCGTTTATGATTTTCAAGCCAATCCGGTTTCTCACAAATAGAAAAAAATGTGTCACTCTCAGGAGACAAGACATTGCATACAATAAAATCACAAACTCAATTGTGAACCCTATAACTATGGTTCTAGTCTGTTCAGACATGGGCCGCTATACTAAGCTATAGGAACAGAAACAGTGAACAGTTATTTTTTATTTTTAACTCCTCTTCTCAAGGGGCTCCAATGGGATTCCAGGTCTTTGGCACCATGCCTGCAGACACGATCTATCCACTAGGCCAATCTAAGACAATGCTTAGCCTGGACAAAACTAATGATGGTAGAAGAGAGAGACACAAGACTGAAATTACAATGAGCTCTCATCCCAGGGCATTGTAAACTGTTTGCGATGTAATGCAACACAGGGAAAGTCTACCAGAACCAGGAGCGGTTTATGGATGAGCGAACAGACTGTAGCCCGGGCTCCCAAACTACAATTGGCCATGAGATCATTAAAATAATACATATTATAAATAAAAGACAAAAATGTTGTTGTGTGGTTTATAATAAGCACTACAGATGCAGCTTTCTAAACGTTCAACTTCACATTTAATTCAACATTCATTTTGCTAGCCTGATATCAGACAGAATTGTTAACTCGACACTCCCTTTCTACCTTCATTCTGACATTGCCTCCACTCTAACCGATTTCCGTGAGGGAGGGGGGATTTGATTTTCCCTAACCAATCACTAGAGACCAACGTATCCACCCGTGGCGCTAATTGGATAATCACTTTTTCAACCGAGAAATCGCTGTTTCGTGTCACGATGCCAGACCAGAATCAGTCAACTCGGGGGAGTGGGCAGAGTCAAAGGTCTGGACCCAGGCAAATGTTTTGCACAACAAAGGGGGCGAGAGCATGATAAGTGATTGGCACACAGAGTGCGATGAAGCAGCTTCTTTGACAGAGATCATACAGTAATGTTCTCCCTAACAGTCAAGCTCTCCCACCGAGCCCTCTGCATAGGTAATAAGGCCATGCCCCCGCTTCAGGCAGCCTGACAGAATGATCCCTCCAATAGATCACTCATTTCCCATCAAGGTTGATGATGGTTCATTTAATACAGTGTTAAATCTTTAATAGTCCCTGCACCGGACAAAAAAAACAAAACACAATATTCACATTGTACATTTCCAGTCTCTCAAGACAGACAAACAATTTGTTTTTTAAATGCTCCAGCCTACAGGTCTGTACTTTAGGTAGCCACATTTTGAGTAACCGGATCCAGGAATCCAGAACCGGATCCATGGTATTTCTACTAGGTCTACGTCAATATTTTTTAGCGACTTTTTTTTCTAAAACGCAATTCATTCAATTAAATTTATTAGAATAAATGTGTTACTTCAATATCACTACATAATTGCTGCGTTCACGTCAGTGGCTTTTGGCTACCGTCATGGTCGGCTCCCGTCAACACCTACAGATTTCACCAAAACAGTCTGCTACCTAAGAGGTTGCGTACAAAGGTTTCCCTGGACCGAAAGCTTCAAAAGCACGGGGATACTTTAAAATAGCAGACAACAAAACAGCCGTTCGTTCGCTGTGCAAAATGTCTATGGCATTTCACAGCAGCACTACACCTAAAAAGAAAGCATGCAGGTGCTGCTCTGGAAGGCAGACCACCAGAACACACTGTGGGCCAATCACACAGAGCTTTTTAAAAACACACCGCCCACTTTACCATTGTTTTCCCGTGGTGCTGAGCTGCTTTCTTTTGATGGAGTAGCCCCGCTTGTCAACGGAAGAGAAGATGCGGTTCTGTGTGATCGGCCCCTTAATAAGTGTAGTCTATTCAGCTTTATGAAACAAATTAACAACACGTTCATGTTAGAAGGGAGAGCTTTTGCCATTGTGGCTGCTGCATACGCTCATTATTAAAGTCATAATCAGTCGTTGCCTGCTTCCTTAGATTTTTCATTGAATGAGTGTTGAGCAGAATGGAATGTCATATATATAACGTTTGAATAATTGTGATCAATATAATTAAAGGTTTAAGTAAACGGAACATAGGGAATACTATAATCTTACATTAAGTATTACACTTTAATAATGATGTCATTGTTTTTTTTCGTTTCTTTTTCTCTTGCTCTCAGTCAAAGTCAAAGGCAAAACCATCTAAATTAATTAGTAAGTATGTGTTTTTGGAGAAAAAGTAATCGTTTAGATTAATCGATGAATCGATAAAAATAATCGATAGATTAACCGACAGAAAAATAATCATTAGTGGCTGCCCCCGGAAACATAACCCAGGCAGATGATTGTAATGCATTGCTTAACACTGTGTGGTGATTGGTCGAAAAAAACCTTGGATCCGGTTCTCGATTTCTGGATCCGTTAATATTGGACAGCCACATAACACAAGCCCTTTTATGTTTTCCGTTATAGAAGCAGACAGTAGCGACTGACAGGAAAGATGGTGAGATGGGACAGGAAAATACAATGTTGCTTGTATTGAAGTCAAGTTTTACCACTAAACAACCCCAGTTGACACCAGTATTTATCTGCTGTCCTACGAAAAATACTGTTGTGAAGGGCAGTTATCTCAGGGCGGAGATAGCTTTACAATAAGTGGTGGGTGTGTTCTTCAATGTATTCACCCTGTCAACTCTAAAAGCCCGGGAGCAGAGTACAACACCAGAGCTCCTCTTCTCAATTCTATACGCTCATCATGTTTCCCTGTAGATCTCTGTCCGCTATGAAACTATATGCAACAGTCTCTTGGGGATAAGGGCTATTTTGTATTTCCATCTGACTCTAGCTACTCAAAGCATCATATATATCACAGCTCCCCATATATGGATACTATATGGATACATTATTAGGCTGAAGACTAAACAAAGACTGCATCTGCATTTAAGTGTTTGTGACCAATTGTCATTGATTTCTAGGATGAATAACATACTTAAATGTATAACCTGACTGTTACATGAAGTACATTTTTCTTCAAAATAATTGTAGTATTGAGCATCAAAATGGTCTGTACACAAGACCAGATTCAATGTTTGTCGCAAGCTGTATTATGCAAATATAACGCATGCAAGTAAAACAATGACTTGTGAAAAACAAGAACAACACTAGATTTGACTTCACCCTGTGGCAACAACTCACTTAACATAAGAGAATGAAAAGTAAAATAGACATTTTGAACAATTGTGAAGTCAGTCTGAGTGTGTATTTAATTTTGTGAAAGTAAATAGTGACTCGGAGTGATCTCATTTATCAAAGTTATTGCATTGTTTTGTTCAAAATATGAATGTTTATATTTCCTGGTTGTTTTAAGCTTGGAGCGTACAGTCTTTACTTACCATTGTTGTGGGGCATTGAGTAATCAAGGCCCACAGGTTAAACCAGCCACCACACACACACTCAGGAGGAGCGCTAGCATGTACCATCTGCTCTGCCTGTTCAAACTTCACAATAAACCGGTTCAACCAATCTGCCTGTCCTGCCGTTGGAGAAGCCCTGGGAAGCCATGGTAGATGGCATGTGGCAGGGGAAACGGCCACACTGAGGTTGACAATAATTTAATTGTATATGATATAGTAAGTGAAAGCAAAGGAGGAAAGTAAGTATTTTTACTCAAGTGTAATACTTGCATTTAAGGGCATTTACTGAATTTAAAAGCTAGTATTATACTACATCTTACACATATCTGTGAGTATTATTTTGGTTGAGTTTTAAACAGCAGTTTCTGTTGAATACCGTATGATCAGACCATCAGTACAACTACACTACACACACAACTACTCTAGCTTAACCACTAAATATATTAGGGATGTCCACCGCAGGTCTGACAAAGGGGTAAGCCATTATATCATCTATCAGAAGTGTCATATAAATCACCTACAAATAATAGCCTACTGTAGGCCTGGGTGGGGTTAACACACTTTTATTAAGTATGTAAGTATAGAAATTGTTTATTACATAAATGTAGACATGCCACGTTAAGTGGATTGCTACGGTAAAATACTAACAAGGAGGAAAAAACGATACGCCTTGGAATACAATAGTTTTGGATGTGACCATATAAAGTAGTTTGTTGCCATTATCTAAACCAATGAGACGATAGAAAGAAGTCGCCACCACAGCTGTGGGCGGGGTTATCTCTGAGTCATGTTTGCTCCAGGTTAGGCCCATAGCATGAGTCGCCATGGTAACTTTCCGGTAAATTTCCAGGCTTCCAAGATTAGACTACTCAGTTCATTACGTGAATGAACTGAGTAGTCTAATCTTGGAAGCCCGTAAATTCGGGCTTCCCCTGAATTCTGACCCTAACATATCCAGTTAACCTGGAACCCAGCTTCTTGAAACAGGCCCCAGATTTCAGATTTAAATTGAATGCAATTTAAAGAGCACATTTCATTGTGCAGTATATACTTACAGGCACCTCATTTCATAATAATACTACAGGCTACACACATATTTTACTAGTGATTGGATCCTGGCCCAGTGTAATGGAGGCTAGTCATATTTGCATTAGTTAGTTCTAACATACCCATCTACATGACCTTATTACAGGAGATGAACAAGCTCCACTTGGAGCGCATTGTGTCTTTGGATGATCTTTGTACTTGTGAGAATACCTAAGTAAGCCATTTTATACAGTTTATGGAGCAACCGTAGAAAGAGCTTTACTGCTGCAAGGTCAATGGATCACTGAAACAGAATCAAAAAAGCTAAACAAAATATACTTAAAGAATTACAGCTCTCCGTCCCTCCCTCTGTACTAATAATTACCGTGAACTCACAAACGTGCTTAAAACACCATTAAGCCACTGAGTGACTGATGACCATAATTATAATACTGTGCTATAAAACAGTGACTGATGACCATAACTATAGTACTGTACTATAAAACACAGCCAGCAACGCAGCAACACGGGGACACAACTCAATCCCTTGGGCTGTGAAATGGAAAAGAGACAAAACAAAATGGGAGGTGGATGACCAGTGGTAACCTACAGAAACTGAAAAATGAAACATATTACGGTCTACTCTTTGCTACCCCCCACCAAAATGTGTTTGTAACCACAGCATACTTTCGGTTCAGTGGGCAGAGCATCACTTGACATTTTGATAGTAAATGTAAAGACGGGCTTTCCAGATCCTTAACCACATTGTACCTTTATTGAAATGTAAAAGGCCAAAACAGATTATAGTTTTTACTCATAACTGTTGCCCATTCCCTGTCTTAGAGAGTGCTTGTTTTTCTTGTGTAGGTACAGTTCATTATGTTTCTGCTGGCTTTACATAGGTTGCTTTCAATGCAGCCCTGGTTACGTGCATTCATCCACACAGAGAGAGAGAGAGAGAGAGAGAGAGAGAGAGACAGAGAGAGAGAGAGACACCTCCTGGTTATAATTACACATGCCCACATGATTAAAAGGCTATGTACAGAGTAAAGAAGATCAGAAACTCTCATGCAGAACTGGAGAATAACTAAAATAAATCACCACAATAAAGTGTCACATGCAGTAATGCTTGATGCATGGCTCTGCGAAATGCCAGAGCCATGCATCTGCTTTAAAAGATAAATGCTACGCTAAATGTGTTTGCGGGTTCTGCAATATTCATAGTGTACACACATGCAGGTAAAACCAAAGCAACAGGCATAAGAAAATGACTCCATCAGCTGTGCATTTGTAGTAGCTATATCATAATGGCAAGCGCTCCAAACCTTTTCCACTAGGTCAGATTTCAGCATAGAGAATACATAAAATAAACCTGCTCTACTTGCCCTAGCTTTGGAGAACTGGACAAGAACTGGACATAACTGGATTTGCACATAATTGTATTTTGTATTTAATTGTATTTAGTTTATTTTGTCAGTTATATTAATACTCTGTAATATACTTATTGCTTTTAGTATATTTATCTTTATGTATATTTTTATTTTGTTGATCTTTCTAATAAATTATGCCCTAAAAAGGGTAGTTGCAGGTGACTGGTCATAAGGATTTCAGCACCCAGTCTTGACTCTGTGTTGTTCTGTGCATCTGACAATACAAGACGTGAACTTGAAGAGAATGGAACGGTCATTAAAGGAGCACGTAGACGTTCGGAATCTCTGACGTAGGGATTCAAACCCAGGACCTTTCGGCTGGCAGTCAAACACCCTTAACCATATGTGAGGGGAAAGGTATTGGATGTTGTGTCTGACGGATGTTGCGATAACAGATCAAACTCTGCGTGGTTCATTATACATATAATGTATAACTATTTCAGATAGATTACAATTAAAGATTCATGACAATTTAGAAACATGACAATTTGGGGTTGATGTTTGCCAATGCTGATGTTTGGAGGAATTTGTAATTTCCCTCCGACTGAACAAATGTTTGCTCTCTGGTATCCCTGTATCATGTTTTGCCACATTCCGTTAGTCTGACCTGAAGCAAACCTGGAGGAGATAAGCAAGCCTAAAGCAACATTTGCTACATCTGTGACACGGTATGGTATGGCAGATATCCCTGAAACACTCTATCTAGGGTTTACTCGATTACCGGATATAAATGTTTCAATTGGTAAAACATCCTTGACAAATAGAAATGTAAATTCAGGCAACAAACTCACAGACATTCACATCCTTGCAAATGGACTAATCAGAGGCTGTCATTGCAGCGTCTATGGCAGCCAATCATGAGCCCTCTAATTATCTTTTTCGACTTTAAAACATATTTCAATAGGCTTTACTGATCGCTACACTGCACTCAGGTGATGCTTTGGCTTATGGAGTCCACACAAGCTGAGTTGGTAGCGATGGATTTGTTAATATCTGCTTTTCCAGTGTTCTGATAAGACATCCTTTTGTTTATTCATTCAGCGTTCATCCAGAAAACAAAATATCTCCACTGATATCTCCTGCCTGGACCACTGGATGTGGAAACCTGTGGGCTCATCTGTAAGTTTCATCCCTTGCACTCTGTCAATGAGCGACACCCCATTTCATCCACCTGGGGAACCACTATTTTCGCGGCATCTCTGCGTTTCAGCAGCTCAAAAGGGGATTCATGGGAAAAGTCATTTTGCAGTGAATTCTAATCTGCTCTTCTGTAGGTAAAATCTATATCCTCCGCTAACCGTCACCCCGACAGTCAGTCTTACGGTGCCGCGTGCAGGGTCCCCGAGGAGTACTTCATTCCACGTGGACCTCGTAGGCCCTGTATGTCGGCTCATCTGGACCCAATCGGGTTCCTTCCTCTATCTCGGCTTCGCTATAATAAAAAGCTGCTTTATTGTCCATGAAACGACATATTTTTTGCCCCTGCCCGGAAGAATACTCCTTCCTCATCTCCCCATAACTGTATACGTGTGTGTGTGTGTGTGCTTGTGACACACAGAGATAGAGAGAGTGAGAGAGAGAGAGAGAGAGAGAGAGAGAGAGAGAGAGAGAGTGTGTATCAGAAGCAATGCCATGCACACCAACAGTTTGGCCTCTGGTCATGGATGAGAGAATATTCTTCATTATATGCATGATATATTTGGAAACCTGGGCTATGAATACTGCATTTCAACAGACAATGAATCATTTGCAACAACTTATTTAGATTCTCACTGCATGTGGTATACGTTTGATATTCATTTGTGGGACTATTCAAGTTAAACGTGTATGTATTTTAAATATCAAGCCATTGCAAGCATATGATGGTGTAGCTATGTGGCTGGTGTATTGCCGAGGTGTCGTTAACCTACAGTTTATCACCAATGTTAAAAAAGCTATCTTGTAATTTAATTTAACTATTTCCCACAAATCCACAATGTCTTCTGTGGACTAATCAACTTACATCAACGTTTCCTGCAAGCCTAACGCTACTCCTATTCTAAAGGGACTTGTCATTTCCCTGTATCGTGTTGTGATCACATTAACACTACATCATTTCCTTTCGTGATCTCTCTATTATTCAAAATGGCATTAGTCTCTTAGACATAAATCTAATCAATGTAATGGAATCCAATCTAGCAACGCTTTCCTGCACCATGTCTAATGATCCTTTGCCTTTCAATATATAAAGGCCACCAAAGGGAGTGCGATTTTCCACCAGAGGGAAATTTTCAATCCTTTGTCGGTGACGCTCTATCCTGGGCTATTAGTCAACTTTCTCCTAATCAGGGATGAAAAAGGAAAATGATGAACGGCGATGCTTCTGATATGCGTCTCTTACATCTTTGCAGTCAGATGCTGATTCTTCTGCCACTGAGGGTGCTGTCTGCATGGGAGAATCGTCTCATTGAACACAGTCGGAAATTAACCAGCCTACTATAGGCTGGATTATAGACATTAGAGGCATTACCTCTCTGCAATCAGTATAATAGTATTATTTGCCACCGCCAGTCTCAGATTGATTTGAAAGATTGTGGTATTAAATGTCACACAGACATTTAGAAGAAGACAAAAAGAGTGTTTTGTGTGAACAGACATTGGGAACTGTTGGGAACAGACATTTTGGTCTGGGGCTGTTAGAATCAGATACCTTTGGTACCTCAATTACAAGCAGATGTGAGAGTGGTGAGGGAGTGGCTTTCCTCTGTGGGTTTTCAGTGTATTTACGGCAGGAAACTATGCAATAGCGGTGCATTTATATCAATGATTGGTCTTTTCAGGCCTACTCCAAAATCAGACCAGACAACCGGACCAGACCAGCAGCTGGTATTTTTTCCAAGCTGAACAGAGTTGCCAGTTTAATAAAAAGTAATGGGGGACCCTACAGCAACTTGGGTGTTGTTTTTTATTTTCTTTCTAACCATAAAGCTTGCCAAGCTTGTTGCATGTTTGATCCAGATTTAAGAGCCTTTGTCTATTGCATCTACCATTTTCATGTTTTTATCCACCATGTTACTCTATGTTAGTCTTTAATACATTTTGCATTTTATTTTAATAGTTTCAATTGTTATGTTGTATGCAGTGTTGGGCAAACTACTTGGAAAGTGTAGCGAGCTAAGCTACACTGAACTACCCCCAGAGAATGTAGCGAGCTAAGCTACAGCAACATGGCATAAGCAGTGCCAACAAAGCTTTTTTATATTTTTACATTGAACTTCATTCCAAGTCCATGCTATCTCAGTGATCAAGAACACTGTCAGTCAAACAGGCAGGCAAACTATTTTCAGTTCAATTGTTTATTAAACAATAAGCTGTGCTCTGCTCTCACTGCTCCAAAACCAATTTGGCAACAAAAACAAACAAACAAAATAAAACAAACATGTGCGCCACATCATAACAGAAAGCAGGTATCCAGAGTGTGTGCATGTGTGTGTGTGTGTGTGTGTGTGTGTGTGTGTGTGCGTGCGACACTCCGGATTCCTCTCTGTCCTCTCTGTCTGTCCTCCCCTGCAGCAGACAAGTCACAGGATTGGTATGTGACGTCATGTCATACGGAAGTGCTTCTGTAATATTAAATACGTAAAATATTAAAAGTTATATTTAGAAGACTTTTGCAAATAACGACTTTGGATTATAGCAAGCAACAAATGCAGTCATATCGGTGAGTGGTGAACGTTTTTTTATCTTCCACTCCATGTTGGATGAATGGGGACATAATAGGCAGGAGGCAGAGTGCTACGGTCAGACAGAGTCTACTCTGTTTAAGGCGAGTAAGGCGGTGGCTTGAGCTTCAGAAATGCTTGGGAAAATGTAGCTTGTGTGGACGCTACCGCACTACTTGATCAATAAAAGAGCTTCGCTACTGAAAAGCTTTTTGATTCAGAAAACAACGATGCTACCACCATACTACTGAGAAATGTAGTTCAACTAGTAACGATGTTACTTGTAGCGACGTTACTTGTAGCGACGCAACTGCCCAACACTGGTTGTATGGTGCAAATACCAGCCATGGAAAACAATTTAACTGTTGATTGAGTGGTTGATTTAAATAACTCTAAATAGGCCTTTTAAATGTGTGGTCAAAAAAAGTCTTGAACAATTTTGACTTGGGGTTAATTTGTTAAAGTGCGGGCAATGAAGCCACCATGCAAGCAATGTCCAGAAAAGGTTCTCCATTATGCACCTGTGACACTATTGAGCTATATACGACTATTGAGTTGGTTTTAAACCACACTCCCAAGTTGTAGTAGTAGTATTAGTTTACTTTTGAACTTCAGGAAGTGCTGTTAAACCTTATAGACCCTTATAGAGAATATAGGATATACAAATTCAAAACAGCCATGGTCTTCATGCATGGCAAGAAATGTGATCTAAAAACAGGCTGTGTATCAATACAAATCTAAACACAATTTGGACAAAATTGGAAGGAAATTGGAAGGAAAAAGCTCTGGATGATGAAATCTTAAAACGGCACAACTCTCTATTATTGGTCCGTGTTTTCTTAATGCCCGGAGCATGTGAACACTATTGCACATCCATATTGGCAACCATACTTGCATGTGATGTGCATGTGCTCACTAGGGGGTTGCATCACATGTAATGAACCAAAGGAGGTAATTGCACTGAAGTCATCGTTCTATGTATTCTGAAGCCATCAAGGTGTCTCCCACAAGACAAAGGGCCTGGTCTTCTGAATGCACTGTGCCAAGGACAGGGAACACAAGACACACCGCTACCAGCCTTTAGCAAGCAATGGCTAACTTTTGGACTTCCAATTCCACAGTATTCACCACCGAGACCATTTTGCTTGCAGTACAGTGTATTTGGTGTTAGCTTGTGGTGTAGCATCCTACTGTAGTCCACTATTGTTTTTGCAGACTGTCAAGATCTCTGATCTTTATTAAATATGCCACGGTGGTTGAGAAGTGTAGCCTACAAAGCCCGTAAATTTCACAGTGATTGTAAGGTGTTTTATATAGTGTCAATCCCTGATCCATATTCCTCCTGTTAATATTAATAACTCAAGTCTACCTGATTATAATGTGTGCGTTAAGTCTGCATAACTAATGTAGGAGTCGGTAGAAATAACAGTTAGGTGGCACTGAAAGACAGGAAATGTATCAAACACAGAATGACATTTAAATAAGACATTATTAGCTATAAGAGAGATCTATGTCTTCAATGGTGTCATTGAAGACAGAGATCCTTTTT
Source organism: Trachyrincus scabrus (assembly GCA_900303215.1). Classification (NCBI taxonomy): domain Eukaryota; kingdom Metazoa; phylum Chordata; class Actinopteri; order Gadiformes; family Macrouridae; genus Trachyrincus; species Trachyrincus scabrus. The sequence goes on along the minus strand of OMNO01015570.1, from coordinate 7,090 downwards.
TCTTTTCCTTCCGTATTATTAGAGGACATTTTTGATTTTAACAGCACTGGAGCATGGCCTAATGTGATATTGCATATTAGATTAGGTAATTAAGTACAACAACAGTAATAAAGTGCAGTAATAAGGTCAAAGCGACCTATTCAAATGCTTCTTAAAACCAGACTGCGTGTTGTTACGTCACTGCTTGATGAAACAACTTCTCAGAAGAGTCACCTCTAAAATGGGTTGAGAGTCTCAGCTCAGGGGGATTCATTCTCGGGATACCTCCACACAAGCTCTTCTTTTACAAAGTCCGTCCTTCGTTTTCAGACTAGCACGTGAGAAGTGGGTCGCAAGTAATTGTCTTCTGAAAGTGTGTTACAGCTCAAATTGTGCTGTCAATGTCAAGTGCTGTCGATGTCAGGCAAAGAATGGCCCTTGCCCTTGTCACTGGACAGTGACTTAATCTCTCAGAGCATCACTCAGTGTGTGTGTGTGTGTGTGTGTGTGTGTGTGTGTATATGTCTGAGGATGTGTCTGGGCATGCATGGTGTGGTGTATGATGTTGTAGACTTGGCTGGCATGAATTCCAGACAGAGTAGATTAGTAAATAGTAATGAATTCACCAATTATATGAATATGTTTTTCAAAGATGACATCTATAATTCCAATACAGAGATTTGCTAAGTTTATTAGGTTAGCCCATCAATATCTTGAAGTATTAGTGTTTCCTGCAATATTGATGATATTTTCGTAATACGCCGTGCAATACAGTACCGACACAATGAATGAACGTTGGTCGTCCAACATTCTACACTATTAAATAACCTGCTTCAAGCACAACGATCAGTATCCTTCAACTTCTGACCATATTCCAAAAGACCAAATTTGACCTCTTGTTGAAAAAAAATCGTCATCGAAAGAAAATGACCAGATTGCCAGGGAAAGCTCTTGCTCAAGGATGCAGATGCCCGGCATGACATTTTGTCTCCCGGCACCTGGGGGTAAACAATGCGGCGGTAGACGACAGCGCTCTCCAGCCGTAAAGCGACGGCACATCTCTGGCCGCGAGGGCCGCCGGGAATGACACGGTGTCAAGCCTCCTTTAGATTGGCGTTGTCAGTGAGCACGAGCGGCGTAAAACACTGATGTCAAAAAGCTTGTATGTGCTGACAGGTGAGGAAATGGAGCGTGCTACCTGACCAGCATGAGAGAAGAGAGAAGCCTCCGGTCACCTGCTGTACACAGCCACACCTAGGTGCCCTGTGGTAAACAAGACTGAGCTGTCAATCAGCAACGCTCTCTTTCT
>OMNO01015534.1:0-10435 GCA_900303215.1 Trachyrincus scabrus | reverse complement strand
CCACCTGGCTGTCAGAGATAACGACGGCTCCAGCAATACAACATTACCGGCCTTTGTTAACATTGCACCGTAATGGCAGGTTCCAGAGCTAATTACAGGCCACGGTACCTGCTCTGCATTGAGAAACAGAGGACTTGGACAAACAGCAACTTGTAGTTTGTATGGATTCCTGATATTACAGTCATGACCCAATGAAACTTGGTCATTGAGGCCTAGTATTACACAGAGGGCCTGTAAAACATCTTCACCTCTGGAGCTCTAGAGTGTTCTTGGAGTTTGATTATTGACACTCTGAAATCAGCAGATCAACATTGTGATCAACACCAGCTGAATCACCAAAAACCACGCCACTGGAAACTATTATTTTCTTCGTCTATTCTTAGCAGCTTCATTGTTCAGGAAGTTGATCCGTTGTGGTCTGCTTTCAGATCCCTTAGTGCCTTCATGTGTCTCGATTAGGGTTGGGCGATTTTCCGATAGAACGGTATATCACGGTTGTATAAAATTACGACGTGTCCATATCAATACCGTTTAAAAATATGTTTAACTGCCACTGATCTGTCCACTGCTGTCATTTGAGGCTAGAGAATTTGATCTGATGTCAGCCAATCAGAGGGTTGTGCTTGAGCACGAGCCTATAATAGTGAAGGCACTAAAATTGAAGCTTGCACTATCACTGCGAGTGAGCTAATTTAAAAAAATGCAAACGGGGACATCTGGTCACCCCACTTTAAATCCTCAATTGAATGCCAGATCGAATTCCCCGCTTTTTATTTTCCCCAAAATTAGACTTTAATCTTTATGGATTTATGGTCGAAATGTGCGCAAAGCTTAGGCTATATAAATATTTAGTAAATACTTACTCCAGAACCTTAAAAAGCAGGTAAGATGAGTGCGAATGAGTAAGGTAGAATTATGTGAACTATATCGGCATACATGCAGAATATGGAGAAAAAAAACATGAAATACGAAGCTATTGCTGTTCTCAAGCTGGCTGGCTACGTCGCACCATCTCACGTTTGAGGCAACTGATAGCCAGATATAATGCTGATTTAAAAATTCCTTTAGGCCTAGCCTACTAACACAAAGTTCTGAATAGCAAGCTTATGAAGGTCATAATTCATCGCTAGTCTATTACTCAAACATGCCTAGTAGCCGTATACTGGATTTGTTCATGGGATTTTTTATGTATGAAACAAGAATGGGGAAAAAAGTGATTTGCAGACCATTGCTTCCACCCTGTGGCAGAAGAGAGCGTAGCAGCTCGTTATAAGATATCTCGCTTAATTATACGGGTTTGTGAGGTCGTAAGATCAAAATGACTGTGGAGAAAATGAACAAACGCATACCTTGCTCGGCACTTCTTGCACCTCCAAGATTTTAGAACTTGCTGAAATCTCGGATGCAGAGACGGCAATGCGAACATTGTGTGATTAATCAGAACATCAAGTGTGATTAATCAGAACATCAAGTGTGATTAATCAGAACATCAAGACAGGCCTGATGTATTTTTCTGATCGATTTCTCATTTCCCGTCTCCATGGAGACCCCGCTGGTCTAAACTAACCCAACGTTCAGTGACCAAACTGAAACCACAGTGAGTATAAAACAAGTTGGTCTTCAAAGAACTTCTTTGGTCTCGACCAGCCAAATAGAAGTCTACTTCTTTTGAAGTATACTGCCCACTTTAGTGCCATGCCAGTACCCCTGGGGCTCCACGGGGGGCTGCCTTGGGAGTGCCATGCCCCTACCCCTGGGGCTCCACGGGGGGCTGCCTTGGGAGTGCCATGCCCCTACCCCTGGGGCTCCACGGGGGGCTGCCTTGGGAGTGCCATGCCCCTACCCCTGGGGCTCCACGGGGGGCTGCCTTGGGACAGGGTGGTGCGCCGCTCACCTTTCATGATCTGCTGCAGCTCCATCTGCAGGGTCTGGATGGCTCGGGCCGGGTGGTCCCCGGCAGTCCGCTTGATCCTGTGGATAGACAGCCGGCCCTCGCTCACCGCCGCCACGTCGTCGTCCTCCAGGTATATCACTCTGTTGGTGTGCTCGATCACAGCACTGCCATGGCGACAGCGAGAAGGGGCGCGGGGGGGGGTTGACAAACATGAGCCAAGTACACAGAGTCTTTTGCTTACAGTAACATCTGGTAGCAGTACTGATACGATCAATTACTTTTACTGGATTGACTACTCGTAATTTTGTGCCTATAATCTGATATCAGCATAGGTGCTCAACACGGTGGGCCAGAGACCCTGGGGCAGAACACAGACCTGGCGTCAGAGGCAAAGTAGTACTCCACGGCCTTCTCGTCCACAGGAAACAGGCAGGTGTCCTGGTCCATCCTGGGCAGCGTGGTGCAGCCTTTACTGTCCTTGCCAGCTTGAAGGGACGAGACCACAGCAGCAGTGAGCCTCAGTTGGCTGAACAACATAGCCTTGACCACCTCCACCACATCTGGTTGTTACTGCAAACTGCGGGGACTTACAGGAGCGATAGAGAATGGGGATGTGATCTGTAGAGAGCTTGTGGTCGCTTCTCACTCCAATCAAGAGAGGACCTCCCCTCCTTTATGGGGGAAAAACAAATCCATGTTCATAAAAGAGTCACATCCTAAAGGCATTAATACCAATATTTAAAGAAAGTGTTGCAACAATCCACTTTCTTTCTACTTTTAAGTCAGTGATCAATTCAGCACCTCACTACAAGCCTTGCTGTGCGTTACTTTTCCTAGTTATTAATACCAATATTAACATGGTTTGTATCCAGTTTGTAACCAGAAGTGTACCTGGTCGCGATGGCCTCTCCAGGGTAATGGACGCTCTTGAAGACCAGGGCAAAAGCTCCTTCCTAAAAGAGAGATGATATACAACATACAGTACAGACATCGGACCAGGGCTTCTTATTTATGAGTGGAGTCAAGTCCATTGAAGAAGGGAGCTTACCAGCTGCTGTGTCACCCTCTCCACCAGGGTGGCGAAGCTGATCTCGCCGTTCTCCCGGTTGTCGTACATGTACTTCACCAGCTTGGCGATGGTCTCTGTGTCGGTCTCGGACTCAAACTCGTAGCCTTTGCTCTCCTGTGAGAGAGGAAGAAATACAGGCGACAGAGACAGTAGGATATCACACACACGTCACGTAGACAGGTTTCTCTAAAGTCTTAAAGTCTTACTGTGTGTAGAAAAGGGAAAAGACTGAGTAAATGTGTGTACCAGGAATTTGCGCAGGTCTTTGTAGTTGGTGATGATCCCATTGTGAATGACGATGAACTCTGCAAGACCACAAGAAACAAATGTACGTTTTTACCTGAACCATCAACAGCTCAGACACCAATCAAAGACAGCTCCGTACAGAGCTGACGTAAACTACATACTGAAACAGTGACATCAACAGGTACTTCATGATGTGAATGAATGTGAGCGTGGACTGTGTGTGAGCGTGGACTTTCCCCCCCATGATAAAAACCACACACTGACCGTTGTTCTTGTCAGACCGATGGGGGTGGCTGTTCACCGGGCTTGGAGCGCCGTGGGTGGCCCAGCGAGTGTGAGCGATGCCCAGGTGAACATCGAACTCCACGTCCATGTCGATATCCTGTTGCTCTGTGTGACACACACACACACACACACACACAGACACACAGACACACAGACACACAGACACGAGAGAGAGAGAGAGAGAGTCTAAAAGATGCCTTTTTCCATTTGCTTAGTAAACAACTTGATGGCACGGGTCAACCGACACATGAAAGGAGCTTACTGTTGATCTCCTCATCCAGAGCCTGCACTTTTCCACGCTGCTTGATCAGCTGGATAGACCTGCCATTGGATTCCCAATCCTTTTCGTTACCACCATCGATTCCCACACCTGAGAAAAAAGAATACAGCAATACTTTATCAACGACAATTATAAAGTAGTGGTAGTCGATAATAATGAAGCGATAATGGGAAAATAATGTCTACAGTTACATAGCCATTTGATGGCAAATTAATGATAGGATTCAGTCTGTTAAATTTTGACCGAAGACCTTCAAATTATTGGCCTTCAAAAGGAAGAGTTGACCGAGATAGTAAGAAGGACAGACAGTCACAGACATGCAGAGGGGAATGAGAGAGAGCGAGAGAGCGAGAGAGAGAGAGAGAGAGAAGGCCAGGCAATGATAAGCCCCCCGGGGCACTCACCAGCAGAGTCATAACCCCGGTACTCCAGACGGCGAAGGCCTTTGAGGAGGATCTCAAGGATGTCACGACGTGTCCGTGGCACGTGGTAGTTAAGATAAGCAAAGATTCCTGGGGCAGAGGAAAAGGGGGTAGGAGTGGGCGTGAACAGTTAAAGAACAGCGAGCAGTGATAGTACAAGTGGTAATACTGGTTTTTTTTCTTCCATGCAGTCGGGCAGCTTGACTGACTGAGATGGTTTTAATGGGGATTTACCATGGGTATTTACATCACAACAATGAATTCCACTACAGTGCTTTAAAATGTAACCTGTTGCCAAATGAACAACATGCAGTCAAATTGTCGTTTTCAAAGTTCATCTGGTCATTTCCCTCCATTTGATCCTATACCTGTACAGTGTTTCCCCTACAATTTTTTCCAGCAGGGTGATAAGTTTACTTTATTTTTTTTGCACTGCTGATGCAGTGGCGCTAGTAATCCAGCGGCGGCGCTGTGGCCCTGCTGGATGCATGGAGGGGAAACACTGCTTTATGTACCTTTACTGTAAATGTATATCTTTTGATATATAACATTTTGGACATATCTCCGTCTACTGGGTCTATAGATAATACATACTAATACTACTACTACTACTAATAATAATAATAATAATAATAATAATAGGTATCCACAGATACTATGTGAATACCTAATAACAATAATAATAATATGCTATGTCAAGGCAAGTCAAACAATTTGTTGTAGTGGTGATGCCCACTAATTATGTCAGTAGGACATCTACATAGCGACATAGGCCTACATGCTAAACATGCTAAACATGCTTCATCAAGACAGGTTACCTGCAGCAAGCCTTGCTTAACAGGGTGAGTGGCATTGTGGAATGATGTTTGCAGTAAACCAATACACAATTGTGGGCCCCTGTAGGCCAATGTATTTCTCCAAAGCAGTGGAGCACAAACATTTGATAGGTCCCAAACATTTGATAGGTCCCAAGCTAAATGGTATGTTTTTCCTGAGGGGATCGGTCATTATCTATTCAAAATGAACTTGTTACACAGCAGAGAGGGAAAAGGCCTTCAGACGAACTGAAACATTATCTGGCGTGATTTCATTGGGCTCAGCCGATCCATTGTAGGAAAAATGAAATCCTCTTCCACAGAACAATACATGAATAGATAATATGTCTCATCCTTTTAATTGATTGGCAAAGAATGTGTTCTGAACGGTGTGTGTAAATGGGATAGGGATAAGATACACAATCACATTATTAAACAAATGTAACAACTCCATTACTGTATCCAATAAATAGCAACAGCTAAGTTAGTATCAATAAGAAAAGACATTTTGAAAGGGGACAGGCTTTGAATATATTATTAATATTATAACTGGCCATGGGTTAAAGATCAACCACAGAGACTCCATTCAGAGGTCCCTGCAGGCCCAGGTGTGCAGGAAACTGGTGGTAAAGAATGTGCCCAACAAAATGAATACCACTGTTTGTACAAGTAGCTCAACAAATGAACGCTTTCAGGACTACTGGGTATAAAAAGTGATAAGGAAAGTGACACTGATGTAAGCTATCAGTTACAGTAGCTCTGATGAAGGTGTGTATAAAGACATTATTCTACCTATGGCCTAAACGCATTGGATGAAGAAGGGTGTGGATATGAACACACACACCACCACCTCCACTACTACTATGATGATCAGGTGGACCTGACGTCTGCTGGATGCTTCCAGAAGAAAGGTGTAGTATTCAGTACCACCACCACCACTACTACTACTATGATGATGATGATGATCAGGGGGACCTGACGTCTGCTGGATGCTTCCAGAAGAAAGGTGTAGTATTCAGTACGAGACAAGGAAGCTTAGCATCACAGACACGACGCAGAGTAGAGAGCCTTTCATTGATACGTTCGTAAATAGGAAATCCTACAGAAACGACAAACTAGTTCACCTTGTTGCTGATAAGTTAGTGTTTTAGTAGAAGGTGCTGCTGTCGGCCACCCCTGGCCCTTTAATGTCCAAATGTATGGCGTTTTACAGATGAAGCGGTGCGATGGCGCGACTGCAATTCAAAGTATTTGTCATGAATGTTTCTGTTCTCTGTGACCCAACGGTTGAAGCAGGTTATTGTTTTAGTTATCTACCGCCTAGGCTTGTGATGTTAAACGCGATACTCACCACACATGTCTTCTCTCTTTCGCTGTTAGTTGCTGCTCTTCTGTCAGTTCCGCGTCTAATAAACGCTGTACGCAAGGTCCCGCCTCCGACACGTCATTGAATGAGATTCTGGCGTCCAGTTGTATAGTCTCGTCTGATTGGTAGAGAACCCCCGTCACTCAGATCACATCCGGCGACGCAGGCTGTCCTGACGTGGCATCAGTACACAGATCCGGGACAGACACATACCAATGTCTAATGTCTATATATATAATACGTATTATTATATTATATAGTACTTCCATTAGGTATAATAGAGTTCCAAAGGTTTGAGCGTCGTCATCATACCTTTAAGTGTATGTAGTTAATAGTGTGTACATTCAGTAATAAGTCCTAGTAGTAAACATTCACCTGATTAATGTGCATTTTTGGTAATGACATATTTCCAACTTCATCCTTAAAGTGTTGTTTTAACCTTGAACAAGAAAGAATATCTTACAGATAATTTGTAAGAGATTGAGAGGCAGCGTGCGTGGGATGCTGAAAAATATCCCAATGCCAAATTGTAGATATTTAAACCTCCTTAAAGGGGAAGTAGAGCCTATTGAGACACAAAGTGAGTTTTATCCTAAGCCAGATCAGGTACGTTGTGAATGCCAAGGACTTTCTTACATTAACACGCCCAGGTAGGCCCTGGAGAATACATCTTCAAACTATGAATTATACTAGACCCATTACACATATCATTGATCATTTTGAGTAATATGTTTCAGCCAAATAACAAATAATGTGAATTTTGTATATTTTATCATTACAAGGTGTAAAGAATTAAGCCATATTCTTACTATTTGTATGTAAATGATAGGTACACTTAACAAATGTAAGTCTTTATTTGCACAAATTGATATATATATATATTATAAATATTTGCAAATACTGTATGTTTACACAAACAAAAAACCGTTTTCATGAGCATGGTTTTACATCTAATGACAGCTGGCTTATCACTATGCTGCTTGAAGTCATCAGATCCGTTATCACTATGCTGCTTGAAGTCATCAGATCCGTTATATGATGGACGTGTGCGTGGTCAGTGACAGAGGAATCCCTACGCAAGTTGCTTGCCACTGGATTCAAGCCTGAGCGATCTTCTCTTCCTCATCCTTAACCTGGGACATGAAAATCAGGAGAAATATACATTCACAATTCCTTCATCTGACATTTCCATGTAAACGTTTGATGTGTTTTTAAAATAATTTCACTTCTTTATTTCAATGAAATTTTTTTTTTAAACTTTAACACTGTATTAAGAAGTAATACTCATTACAAAATGCATTATTTTCTCTATATAAAATTACTACATTAATTATAGTTAATTATATTATTATTAATAATTTAACTATTACACAGCCCGCTGGGTTAGTGGGAAGTAGATTTTAAATAATGTTTCCCTTTCCAATATAATCTGTGTAATTAGGCTAGATGTTGTTTACAATGGGTGCCACCGATGACGTATTTTACAGAACTTTGCTGCATTTGAGTATTTTGACTACAAGCATGGCTGTAGGGTGCTGTCATAGATGTAGGGCGCTGTCATAGATGTAGGGTGCGGTCATGGATGTAGGGCGCTGTCATGGATGTAGGGTGCTGTCATGGATGTAGGGTGCTGTCATGGATGTAGGGTGTTGTCATGGATGTAGGGTGCTGTCATGGATGTAGGGTGCTGTCATGGATGTAGGGTGCTGTCATGGGTGTAGGGTGCTGTCATGGGTGTAGGGTGTTGTCATGGATGTAAGGCGCTGCCTGCAAAATAACAACACAGGGTTATGCACCAGAGAGGGGAGTCTCCCAATACATTCATGCGAGTCTCTGGTGCAGAACTCGCCCTGTTCTTGTTATTCCGCTTTTAGTTTGAAGGCAGCGCCTCGGCTGCTCTGGGGGCGGAGTCTCATCGCAGGCATTTTTGTGTGTGTTTTTTTTGTTCAAATTGACAGTTAACAGTTTGTAGTCAAAATACTCTTCTTTCAGCCAACCGACGACGTAAGTGATGCAAAAATTGCCATTGTACAGATTATAATGGAAAGTGAAATTATTTAAAAACTCTTACCCACTACCCCAATGGTAGGCTCAATGTGTTAAATCGGCTGCCCCTTAAACTTCGCATCAAGCATAAACTGTTCAATTATATAATCACACAATGACCCAATAACAGTACAGACCTGCTCCACTGATTCCACCTCGGGAACGTAGAACTGCAACATGTTCTGGATTCCACTCTTCAAGGTGATAATGGAGCTGGGGCAGCTGGTGCAGGAGCCCTGCAGTTTCAGTTTGACGATACCGTCCTCAAAGCCCCGGTACAGGACATCTCCCCCATCCTCCTGGACCGTGGGCCTGTTGGACAGATGCACATCTGAAGTCAAGAGAGCTGATAACTTAACGGTATTCAACAGAGTAAGTCTATGTGTACTACAACACGGTGTCTACCGTATTCGAGTGTCCAGGAGCTCTTTGATCATAGCGATGACTTCGTCGTCATCGTCAGATGGTGCTGCCAAAAAATACACATTTATCAGCACATGTATTTAGCAATTCAACTCATCTGTTGGATTTCATCTCTTAACCTGCCGTCTGTGTTCTTCTGTCCATGGCTGGTGGAAGAAGAGCTAATATGTGTGCATCAGGAGAGAAGAGAAGGGTTAGATGTGTACCTGTGTCTGGACTGGGGGTGCTGTCCTCATTCACCACAGGCAGGCCAGTGGTGAAGAAGTCCATAATGGCAGCAAACACATCTGGTTTGATCACCTTCCATTCTACATCTGCATCAGACTTAGAGAGGACGAGAAAGACATTTTAACCAAACATACATTATTTTGGTTTAGTTATATTTTATTATTTTGGTGCAAAAACCTTTGTTATGGTGATGAAGTCTGGACCCAAGAACACACTTTTGACACCATCAATTCGAAACAACTGCCTAAACAACAAGTGGAAGAAACAAAAGGGGACAGTTGGAGAAAGCTTCTAATGTCCCAAACACATCTTTGTGAAACAACACTATTTGTCTGTGTGTAGTAAACATATAAACATGTCCGCTCTGTGGATATATGTTTATAGCACTGTTTACAACACTGGAGGTGCTCACCAACGCAAATAACTTTCTGGGATCTTTGTGGCATGTAAATGTACCAGCCTGATGATAGGGTCAACATTATATCAGGTCATACCTGGCGAGGGGGGAGCAGAACGCATCACGAGGGGCAGCAAAATCCATTGTCCCCGATTCCAGAACCACACGACCTGGTAGAAACTTTAGGCTGTTTGGATTGGGGGTGTCCTGGGTCTGAACGAACATAGTTCTCGCTGGTGAAGAGATGAGGAAAAAGTGAATGTTACATTAGTTACAATACTAACCCCTTCTATACTGGGAAGCATTGCACTGCACATGTACCTACCAGGGACAACTGCAAAGGACGCCTGTGGCCATCTGCCTGTGACTCGTGGTTTATATGAAGTCCCGTGGAATCCGGCATTGTGGTGTCCTTGATTAACAACACTAAGCAGCACATCAGAGTTCATCATGTTCAACAATTCCCCATAATATGTATATTACTAGGTAATTAAAAGGCCCTAATCAATAAACACACATTTATTATTATGTTTAAAGTACATTGTTACAATACTGTAAGACTCGAGAGAGGGAAGAGAAAAACACGCAGTCATGATGACAGAGACCTGTGGGATAAGGTCACGTGTCATGTGAACGAGAGGACAGCAACATACATCTGAACTAAAACACCGCATGGTTTCAGTCACTATGCCACTACTAACCAATTCATTATTATATGCTTTATTTTTTACTAACCAAGTCATTATATACACCCATGTATACCCATGACAACACCCTACACCCATGACAGCACCCTACATCCATGACAACCCCTACACCATGACCCTACATCCACCCTACGTCCATGACAGTGCCCTACGTCCATGACAAGGCCCTACGTCCATATTATATGGGTTATTTTTTTAACTGCGTCATTTAAATCTCTCGCTGCGTGGTGAACTGGTTGTGGCATGGAGGAATAATA
>OMNO01015510.1:0-13329 GCA_900303215.1 Trachyrincus scabrus | reverse complement strand
ACTCGCTGACCGGGACGGAGAAATTAAATGATTAGCGCTTTTTTACCCATCGAGCAACAGGCACCGTTTGTTGTACACACTCACATGTGTATTCTCTCAGAGATATGATACAGGATACACTTGTATGTGTGTGTGTGTGTGTGTGTGTGTGTGTGTGTGTGTGAGAACTGAGAACACGCTGTCCTTCGGAGCAAAATCCGAAGTATTTCCAAAATGGGCTTTTTAGATTGCTTTTTAGAGTGCAAATCACTCTTTGTGGCTGAGTTGGGTTGTGAACTCTCTCCATCATTACCACACGGTTGTTGTATTATTTGCTCGCTTCAGCTTGACCTAAATTTAATTTCCAATCAAGGAAAGTGACGTTGTGTGACTCCTCGCGAGGCAGTTCACAATCAAATATGTATTTTCACAATCAAAGGTCTGTTTTTTTTTGCTTATAGAAATCAAATTTGGAATATTCATTGACAACCCTAGTCAGAAGTTAGTGTGGAAAATCATGACCCAAATACTAATACTTCAATGCTGACCTGTGCAAGAATGTCATTCATCGCTTCACTCGAGTCATCGTCACTCCGGCCTAAAATCCGCAGAAGTCTCAATATCCGCACCTAAAATGGGATAACCAGACCAGGCATGTCAGTTTAGATCATAGTTACACTTCCAAGGGAGGAGATGGGATAACCAGACCAGGCGTGTACGTTTAGGTAGTAGTCACATTTCCAAGAGAGGAGAATGTCCTTGTGTCTTACCTGCAGAAAGGGGTCACTTATGCCAGACACGTCATGCTCAGGAGAGTAGCCAGACATGATGAGGTTCTTCAGGATCCTCACCAGCTGGGGGACCAGCTGAGGAAGAGGACACAACAGGAAGGGACAGACTCAAATGTTTTGTGTGTCTGGATTCTATAGGCAGTGCTTGTGTGTGTGTGTGTGTGTAAAAAAAAAAAAATCTCCAACTAATTTACAATGACAGCCAAGCAAATGCAACTGAGGGACAGGGGAATGGAGATTAATAATTATTAGTCAAATCAACAGAAAATTATATGTGAATATTTGTAGTAATTAATTTGTAGTAAGCGAAAAAAAAATCTTTCATATTGAATTGGTTGATGATATAATTTCAACAAATACTATTATTGAAACAGACTAACTATGAGAGAGTTTAGTGAACATGTTGCATACATACTATGGATGTAATATGTACATTATAGATTCTCAAATTAATCACACATGATATAACCGTTTCATTCAAAAAGGTATGAACCTATTCATAACCCTTCAGAAGTACTATTTCAATATATTAAGACACCTTTTTGGGTTTTAATAGGCCTTATCCCTGGCCGTATATTTTTTTTAACTCATGTAAGCAACACAGATAAATACAGTGAAGTAGCCGGTTAGCAATGTGACATATAGAAAAACCTGCTGACGGTGACAGATAAATTATACATGTGCCCTTGTGATAACACCTAAAGTGATCAATTGAAAACAGACCCGACACATTGTTTTCAACACACAGTGATCAAATGAGATACATATTAAGCCAATAATAACACCTTTACAGTCGTGAGAAATGTTTTGGACAAATGGACCAAAAGAATATTCATCAACAGTAAAGATCACTTTCACATATCCAACAAATTAAAATTGGAAACAAAAGCACAAGAAATGGCACTACTGAACACAGATTTGGTCACATTTGTAGTGTATGGGTGAATTGAGAACTAGTTAGGCATGCACCAGCTATGTAATCAGAATGTACTCTTACCTTCTCATTCTAACACAATGCAGGAATTGTAACAAAGACAAATGACAGAAAAAATATGAGGCAGATGTTAGGGAGGGGAAGCCGGAAATCATTCATTTTCAAAGAGCTCAAAATGTTTTTTGATCATGAACATGAAGAGGATGGGCCCCCTGGAACATTGTTCATAGCTAGAGTAGGAAAGGAGATGAACAGTACAAGGTAGGAGAAAACCCCCAGTGGTAGGAGGTAAAGGCTAAGACGTAGACTTAGATGTGGTGCAAACCTCAAGTAGGGAATACAAGAGTCAGCTTTAATGCTAAAAACTAGTTGGTTTATTTTAGCTGTAGAAAAAGCCACGTGTGTATAGAGAATGGAATGTGAAGTGAGCTTCGGACAAATGTGGAAACAACTCTGAGGTCACCTCTGTAATGAGTGTGTATTCATACCTTTCTGAAATGGGACAGCATATCTGGACTTCTTTCACACATTTCAGTGAGGAGGACAACTGATGTATGGAGAACACCTGGGAAGATAAATAAAGGTCAACGGATTTTGTTCTGATAGAGGTAATGGTGCCAAGCCAGCTGAGAAGGGTTATTTATTATAACTTTTACTGTATTCAAAGACTAGAAACGGTAACCAAGTTCAGTATATATGTACATTAGAATATCACTATAATATCAATATCACAGCAACCTAGTCAGGCTGAACATAAAGACTGGAAGAAATATGGCACAGAAGCAGCATACTTTAGGCTTAGCTTCAATTATTCCTGGAGTGCCCCTAACTAAACCATATGAATGTTGGGGAGAGCCCTTCCAGATACATCCAGACACATTCTCTTGTAAATAGGCTTAGCTTCCACTAGGGGTGTCAACGGTTAACCGTTAATATATATATTTTTGAGCGGTTACACATGTCGGTCTATAGGCTCATTTGCGCGCATCCCATCACACACACACACAGCCACAGCCACAGCCACAGCCAACGGGACGTCGGGTTCACACTGGATGCAGAAGTGAACATTTGTGGACAAAGAAAACAGTGAATTGCCATAGAAGTATTTTATCATGAAGACCAAAGTGATACTGCTATTGTTTACATTCATGGCAGGTGCACTCACGCTAAATGTTCTTGGGTAAAACAAGGAAATTTTGGCAAATGATACTGGTAACGGATATTTTAGTGATGCCAGGAGAGCTGGTTACGTGTTTAGCCCTTTCTTTATAGCAGCTTCAGGTGCTGATAAACCTCTAGCCTAAACTCAGCCTGTGACCGATCTCATCAACAAACAAGCATAGCATACGAGATCACTTGTTTTGCGGCTGATGGGCTGGAGACGGCAGTGAAAATGATAGCTTGTCTGCTTCCTCCCTCCCTACGTTTCTCCGCCATTGAGAAGCGTTACATTCACGCACCTGTGTTTGACAGGCAAGATGGATTACATGAAACAATCAGGGAAGAGATGCCCAAAAATGAGCCAGGAGCGGTCTAAAATCAAAATTGTCTCATACAGAGGCAGGCGCAGTCAACCGGAGCAGATATTCTCTCAGAGCATTTCACTCACTAATAGCTGACGGATGGCTATGGCATTTCTAATAAATGACTCAAATTCTAGCTCTAAAATATTACCTACAGCACCTTTTTGGATACAGATGAATAAGGCACTACTTGGTGACTAAATCCTCTTGTATAGGACAAGGATGGTGCCATTTCAATTAGAACATTATCATCATCGACTCACCATGGTTCTTCTCGCTTAGCAAGTTTTTTGTTGCTGGAAGGAACATTTCCATCAGTTCAGGGACCTTCCTAATGACATGAACTGCACATAATGCCGCCTGCAAAGAAAGAAACATTGACGCATTTCAAAAAAAGCAAATCCTCTCGTTCTGTTGTCATTTTTGCTGCCGTTGCACATGTAAAAATAAAGGGCTGGCCCCAAATATTAGAATAAACGAAGCATCCTTCATTCGTTTTGTATTCGAACATTATAACATTACTCTAAAACTTTCGGTTGTAGTTTAGTACACCGTCATCATTTGTTCACGTTACTTTGCCTTTAAGATTGCCGTTAACTTTAATCAAGCGAGGTTGTCAGTGATGACGTATTCTTAAAGCGTTCTGTTGTTATTATGACTTAGCCATATACTTCCACTCTTTTAGCAAGTAGCAGCTTCGGCTTCTTTCCTCTCAACTGAGATAATGTTTCTCGAGTGGTAACCCCCATACTCGCTAGTACATTGTACCGCTTTAAGAAACGGCAAGACCGACGGAGCTGTCAAGATTTGTTGTCACTGGGAGCACTTTAAACTAACCGATAGCCTGTTAGCCTGCTCTATGCTAATCGTAACCAAGTGCTTTCATTTTATTAAATAATGCTGGGGACGCATACACAGGCTTCACATATGCAGTTGGTACATGACAAACGCCCCTGGATTTTAACGATTTAGGTGTTTAACTATGCAAATATACCTTCGGATACGTAACAATTATCAGAAGCTTGACATTTGAGAGTATGCATTCAGGACAGCCTTCCTTTCCAATGAAAAATAAAAACATTGGTGATTTTTACGGGTCACAGACTTTCGTCCATTTTTTATATCACATTTATTCATATATGTTAACGGTTAATGACCGGTTAACGAGCAATGGTTATCGGTCAGGAAAAAAAGTCAGAATTAGCATCCCTAATTATAGTAAAACCTTGCTGAGCTAAATATATAGATACTGTCCTTTTCCTAACCACAATGTTCACATTCATTGGAGTCAGAGACTCAAACTTTGAGTTCTCCAGAACAAACCGTCGTAGTGATAAACCATTACTAGTATAGTTATAGAGTACTATTGTAGAAGATCAAGCTTACCTTTTTTCTCAAGTAGGAGTTGGATGTTTTGAGCAGCTTCTCCACTTCTCCAGCCAGGTCACGGCACATCTCTGAAGATCCCATACAGCCCAGAGTGCACAAAGCCAGGCCCTGGACGTATTGTGTGCTATGATTCAGATCACTGAGGGTTGAAAAGCAGAGATTAATAAAAAGGCTGAATTAGTGTTTATAATTCAAGTTTTTGAGAGAATAAACCAAGGACTGGTGGTAGATATTGGTCTAATTTAGGGGTGAAGGTAGCTACGTTGTTGTCTTTTTTTATTTGGTCCAGTTAAGGCTCACATCGTTGATGCTAAAACGTGCGAGAGTGCGACTACCAGTGATTCGATGGTGCACGTGCACAAGGGTCAACACCATCAGGGTCAACACCACCAGGACCGACACCACCAGGACACCTCCAGCCCAGCTCTGCCTATTTCCGCGTTCCGTGACAGCGCACGGTGTGGTGTGCTTATATATCATTTAACATTTTTTTCTTTTCTTTTATCTGCGAGTGGTGTGCTGAAATATTAGATTTTTTTTTTCTTCTTTTATTTACGTGGCTTTTCGAGTGTCGTTTTGAGAATACGCGGCTAACTTAGACATTAGACTGACAGACATTAGTTTGATCTCAAGCTGCATCTTGCATTTGGAAGATGTATCTATGTATTCATCAAGCCACATCTCAGTTGTGATCAGAGCTGTCACGTGATGTAGCCTATTAGGCCTACCAGGTTTGGCAGATATTATGCCCCAGACAGAACAGCTGTAGTGTTTTTCGTAGTGAGGGCTTACAAAAGGAAAGGCCTACATTGTTTAGTAGGATATAATAATAATAGCAACAATGACATTAACCTTTTTATTAATATAATTATAGGAACGAACAAATAATAAACTCTAGCCATGCGATGCGTCTCATACACAAGAACGCAGTTACTGTATTTAGTGTTAGGCCTAAATATTGTACTTGAGAGACATTCGTTTAAGTGACATATATTTGGTATAATTAATATATTGTATAATATATACAGACAGAACAGTTATATTTCACATTCGTGCCATCTGGCGAAGCTGGGTTTGTATGGCGGTTCTGCAGACTTCGTAAACTCATTCATTTTCATTCAATAAAATGGAAAACAATGCAGTCAAACAGGTTTTTCATCTATAGACATCCAGACGGACAGCATACTGGGATCCAGGCTTGTATTATTAACAGAACTAAATGAGTTCCTGTTGAGATTGCATACTATAAAGAATGTATTGTATACACAACCAAAAGGAGACATCCAGTTGAACTGGATGCGGTATGCACACATGTGGCTGCCCATCATTTCAGTCAGACAAAATACCCGTTGCCCTGAGATAAATTGACAGGATCCGCGACAAGCAGAGGTGTTCCCAGTAGTTTCCACACACTTCAGCGCCATTCACATCAGACTTTAATTGATTGATTTATTGATTTATTCAAAAGCCTGACTTGTGAGACTAGTTACACAGAAAACCAGTGAGACATAGATCTGGCCATGTGTTGATTATGTGGGTTGGAGATACTTACTTCTTGATGCAATTTGTCATGAGTAGATGCACATCCTGCCTCTCATCCAGCAGCAACATGGCCCCCAAGTAACCTATTCGCTTATCAGTAAACTTCTGCGATGCAATCAACTTCAGGCACTCCAGCTGGAAAATGTGTGTGAACAAAATGTAATTTATCAAAAAGGGCATAGCCGTACGATCAAATCTTTGGGATAGTCAATGCATTGACAGAAATAGGACGATTAGGACTTTTTGCATACCTGCCCAAAGTGCGCTGGATAGCCCAACATGTGCATATAGAGAAGCTTAGCAACATTCCTGCAGCGATATGTGTTGTCTTCCTCTCTGAATGATGAGCGGATGGCAGCACACTCTTTTTGGATCATCTCACGCTCCTCCGCCTGTGTCCGGGCTGTCCGGATGGTCCGGATCAGCTCCCGCAGTCTGATCGGAGCTGGCATTCTCTGGAAAACATAGGTGGGAAACTTAGAACAAACATTACCGTGGGTAATATGAATGCTGGTTTAATGAAATTATTGTGGGGAAAACTATTTGCACTGCATGTAAAATGGACGAGGTTGTACATACCATTATTTAACACTACATGTGTGTAAACACTGAGTGAGAATATAATACAACTCCAAAAGCACTCAAAGACATTACAGTACATTTGTCAATGCACAAGTACCACCTCCCTAAAGTATTTAACTGTATGCAGTGACAAAGAACAGCAGGTGAAATTCCATTCCAATGCAGAGAAGCTTAAGACAACGAAGGCTTGACACTAGATGGTTAAATATTAATAAGAAGCACAAGCAGGGGAGTGAGATTAGATTCTCCTGCACAAAGTCCCATAAAGTCCTGCATCTGAAAAATCATACAAGATTCCATGGCCATTTACAGATAATAAAAACATACAGAACTACTGCTACTACTACCACTACTGAGAAAATTGAATATTAGTAGAAGTTGTATTATTCATTTTATGATCAGAATACTTAAAAGATTATGGACAGAGATTGGTGTGAAATTATCATTATCCACTTACAAAGTTCAATAATAATGACCAATATGGTAGACTTCTACTTAGAAAGATGCTCGGTTTGATCGAATAGTTTGATAGCATGCAGCATATAGGCCATTACAGCAAGTAACAACTTTCTAAACAAAGCTATTTTCCACATTAAGTGTACAGGAAGAAATTGATTTGCTTGCCAAGGGCAGATAGCCTGGACAGATGCACTTGACAAACCCCAGGATATATCTTGCATTCTTTTAACTCTACTGTGGCTCTCTTTTATTCCTAGTATAAAATTAGTGTTAAGACGATTAAGTCATTCAAATAAATTTGAATAGGAAAACAACTTTTTGTTTACTCAATTGATTATTCAATGTTTAACAACAGTAAATGTGCATGGACTTTGCTTCCCAAAAAATGAGTATGCGGTTTGTATATCCCGACGTCACATCGCAATGACTGCCTGCATTTTGGAAGTATAGGAGCATTGGACAGTTAGTGATTATATTAGTAGTAATGTTTTTTTGGTCATTGTTTAGTAATTAATCGTGAAATTATTTAACATTATGGGGAGACATTGTTGTTTTAAACAGCCAGAGGGTTTCTCATGCAAGACGTGGCAAACCAAATTTTTCATTAGCCTAGGTTACGGTATATTTGCATTGATTTAGGATTTTACAGTACTACAAATCTCTTGAGTCCTCTCAATATGGCTGAACGATAAGACACCAAATCCACAGTGTGTCTAGTTTGGCTAGCTAGCTGATGCGCACCACACTGATTGAGATCTATTGCACTGCTTTGCTTTGCTAAGACTTAGCAAACACATGATTCGCCGGTGTGACCGTTCAGATAAACAAGTCAATAAAAGTCCTGTAAATTTAGTTTAAGGCAAGTCACACAGAGAGAAATAGGGATTACGTAACAGTAGCAAAGGATAAGAATGGGAAATCACTGATTTGTAGATGTACTGTACATTAATAATAATCAATGTGGGATAAAAATTTCAAGTATGCAACTGTTAATATGATAGAACATTCTCTGTCCTCCCCTGCCTTATTTACATTAACTGAGTATACCCAGGCCACACACTGTGCCCATAATGAACTGTCTGTTACATGTCAAATAATGCAAATCTAGCATCTGCTGGGAGCTAAATAAAAGCTGATAACATCCTTATTCTACGTCCATGGCTGGATTCACTACAAAAAAATATGAAAATGTTAGGCTATTTAAAACTTTGCATTAATACCAGAAAGCTGACCGTTTTCGGTTAAAAAAGGTGATCGAAGTGAAGGGGTATGCACACACCGCAAGTGGATTAAGGTTCAGGGAAAAAGCAATGAGCTTATTCAGTAGTTGGGCAGCAAACACATAGGGGACAATCACCAAGGTCAGCTGGTCTCTGTCTTACAGACAAAGACCACTTGTCTGCTGTATAGTGACTGTATATTCGACAGACGTCCTCCATATTTCTTGAAACCTACAATGACTGTCAGTCTAGGTCAGTTGGTCACACTAGAAGGACATATTTGTCACCAAACACATTACTAACAACACAGTCACCTATGTTTAACCTAGCCCATGCCCTTTCAACACATTTTTGTTCCAAGAAAAAGGGCACCGGCTGTCAGATTCTGATATCAACTTGGCATTCCCTTGAGATTGAGACCTAGCCTACACTTCCTGACAACCAGTGGCAAAGGGGAAAAAACATGCCACACCTTTCATGTACCACAGGGATGGCTTTAACATCAGTGTAAAAGGGAATTCTAGAAGTGAAATAAAGTATATTAGACTAGAATAAATGAATACATTAACCATTTAATGGAAATTCCAGGTAAATACATTAGCGTATACTATATTGCTTTATTGAAGCAATATAGTATACGATATAGTATACAATATAGTATACCAGCTAAGCTGCTATAATGCTTAATCATTTAGATAGTAAATTACTTTATTTGATTATAGGGCGTGTAAACCAGTCTCTGAGCAACAGCAAGAGTTTCCTCAATGAGGAAATAAAATGTGATCAAACCAAAATTTATCATTAAAATTCAAGTAACAAAACATGTAGGGGCTAAATAGTGTCTTATTATGTGAGCTGTGCCTTTTCCCTATGCTACCCCCTAATGTTTACACAGGAAGTTAAGCCTTCAGGCAGAACATATCGTGGAACATAATGCAATCGGCACAACCGCTCCAGCGTTGCTCTCCGACTTCCTTGTTGTCATCCATACGTCTCATTCAACTGCCAAATCCTATTTGCCACCAGGCGTCCCTTACTACTGGAAAGATTATCTTGACTTAAACCAATTCACCTCGTTCACTTGAAGACCTTACTAAAGAGATGTTGTCAAAATGAAACTAACAAGCTAATTGAAACAAAATGAAGCCAGGTTGTCACTATGCAATGCTCACCGTTGCTCCCTTGTGAGCCCGTAGTTGACAACCTCAGTAAAAAAAGTTAAGACGATCAGATATTTGTTTTATTATTATGCTCACGTAAAATAGGTTTTTTTAATATATATATAATACAAAACATCCCAGACGTCGGCGGCATTTGATGACGAACCACTCATATAAAGAAACTATTAGGAAGACCCGTAAAGGCTGCTGTTACATAGCTAGTAACCAACGATAGCTGGCCTTGTATGTGGCTTAATTTGATACCATTACAACAGTTTTTGCACCAGTAGTGAATAACCATTTCAGACCGGGCATGACACATGAACCCGATTGTCGATTGATAAGTGGTATGATGCATTTGAGGCCTTATTGAAGCATTGAAATTAGCAAACTAGCAAGATTACTCTTGCAAACGTTAGCTAGCTAGCATCTTGTCTGGACGTTAGTATTCTTAAAACACTGTGATGTTGACAAATAGCTTCCGTATCTTGTACTGGATTACTAATGTGTGTCAGACACATGTTTATCCTTGGATGTTGTCATACAAAATTAAGTCATGTTGAGGATATTTCACCCTCACCCTGGTTATCCCGATGAACACATTGCAACACTAGTTAGCCTTGACTTTACATTAGCCAGCTGTATAGCTAGCATCGCTACAAGGCTTGTTAACCACCAGCTAGCTTTAGCTTTAGCTGACATACCCCCGGTGCACTGACTTGCTCTGCTGCGACTTCCCCATGTAGAGCCTAAAGCAAAGTTGTCAACATCACACCGCACACATTGTAAACGATCCGTCTTACATAGTACATTAAGTTTGTATATATCACCCGACATATATTCTTAAATTATACTTACTAGCCGTGGTGATACCAGAAAATGACTGGGACCTTATATATTAGCAACGGAGGGAGGAACAGACTAGACATTCAAAATGGCGGTCACTCTAACCTCAGCA
Organism: Trachyrincus scabrus; assembly: GCA_900303215.1. Lineage (NCBI taxonomy): Eukaryota > Metazoa > Chordata > Actinopteri > Gadiformes > Macrouridae > Trachyrincus > Trachyrincus scabrus. The sequence continues at coordinate 2,792 of OMNO01015510.1, read as the reverse complement.
CATCTACCGCAGGCGGAGGGTTACACCGTACCACAGATGTTTTTCCAAACAGGCGGACTCGCCTTTCTACGTTCCTGGGAACTTTTACGTTACAGTAGCTTGTACAGGGGAAGATTTCTTTGCTATCTCTGATTAAGATCTTCACTTGCTATGATATATTTCATGGGAGAATATGGGTAACATATATATGTTTTGTTGATTTGATATGTGATGTATTCATTGGCTAATGCGCATCGTTGATGATTTGTGTCTATGCTAGCAAAGCGACGTGAAACGGTGTGTGACATCGACTGGGAATGGGCTAGGCTAACTTAACATACGCTGGCTAATACGTATTTTACAGTCGCGTCGTTGCTTTAATTCAATAGCTGGCCATTCATATCCTCGTTGTTTTAGTCCATGTCATCGCTGCATTCTGCAATGTAATGTGGAAGATGTATGATTTTTTTTTGTTCGTTCAACGCCGCGGCGGATGAATAATAATTCCGTATCAACGTCGTGCTGCGGTTGTACGCAATTACTCGTGGCAGCAGTGACGGCTGCACGCGACGTTAGGACTGTCTATGGTTGTACGATTAGCGGGCGCCACCTTGTGTAGCGACCGTGCTATTCACGATAACGATGATGATCACGGACCGGGGTACTTCCGTCTTGAGCCGTGAAGTATGTTGCAATTATTACTGACCTGCTGTACATATGCCTAACCTAAAGTAAAGACCGTCCGCGTGAACCCCGACACGCGGTGTATTTTAATGTATAAAAGAAAGGCACATTCAACGTTCACTCACACAACAGTGGAGCGCGTAGACTCAACTTTAATTTCTCTGCGGGGTTGTTGTATTGTCAGGTTTGTGTCAATGTATTGCTTGTCGGCTTATTATTATATATACATCGCAGTTGGGAGTTGTGTCCGTTGTGCGTACTCGGCTTGATCACAACACGAGCCCACGGAAGGTTTATCATGTCGATTATTATTTATCTGGCAGATGGACCCTCGATGGTTTCCGCATGGACAATATTGATAACAATTGGCGTACCGCCGATGTTTGGTCGGATATCCCAGAATGCACCGCGGCGAGCGGCTATACGTTAGAGATCAGCTGAGCCCCTGCCTCCCTGCAGCGAGTGCATTGGGCAACGCGACAGCGACTGGATATGGTGGTGGCTCGGTGCCGTTTGGTGTCTCTGCTCGGGCTTGTGTAGTAGCGCATCGTTACTATTGATTGTAGATGGTGTGGATCACACAATATTTTAGTATGTATCTCTAAATGTAACTACCTTTATATAAGGTTTGGTGTTTTCTGCTTGCGCGTTTTCTCACCCACTCGTAGCAGTGAGCGTTATTAGCTGTCTCAGTAGACTGTTTTTTTTTCTTCCTATATTACTTTGGTACCCTTTTTCAAAGGGGGGGTCGGAACTATCTAAACTTGTTAATATATCGGTCGATGATAGGTGGAGAGTCGTTTTTTTTAACCGGGAGTGCACAATAATATGTCCAGGCGAAAACAGACCAACCCCTTCAAAGTTAATTGTAGGTATCAAAGGTATTGTCTGAAGTCATTTTACTTACCATCATTTAATACTGCATGCCATCAAGTAGCAAGGTTGTGTTGAACAAATGTATCCCTTCAATTGTGGCACTCAAGTGGCCTTTGGAAATTGGTTCAGTTGCCATCATCGATGGCCCTGGAAGCATGCAATACACGGCATCGATGAGACATGTATATATGTATTATATTCTATTTATCATATAATCTGCTTTATGGATAATTGGTGGTACTCTATTTCGCGAACTTTGACGTTCAGTCGATGTATCATTATGAATTTTTATTATTGATTTATGTATTTTTTTTTTTCTACTGCAGCTTAATTTTCCTACTTGTAGGCTATGTCCTTCGATCTGCCTATGCACACACATCAGAGAATGGCTGCTATTGGTTGTAGGTAGTGTATAGGCTACTTCTGTTCTACTACTGTTCTTGAGCGTTCATATATTTCAGAAATGTATAATTAGGATTTAGTTGACTTTTTTAGCTTTTCGTGGACTAAACATACTAGTTAAGTGTTGACTCCTCATTTTTAGTCTGACATGGAGCAATCTGGCACATAGGTCTAATGGCTAAATTAATTTAGAAGATGCACCCATTCCCCTGAAGTTAAGTTAGACATATGGTTGAAGATGCAGACTTCAAGGGGATAGACCTTTCTCATACTTTGTTGAATGCAGTCATTGAGTTATTGCCATGATGACTGAGAATTCTTGTTTTTTGTTGTTGCGTTAGATATATTATAGGCTTTGGTATAGGCATGCACCAAACCATCCATGCAGCACGTATTATGACACTAAAGTCTGTAAAATGTGAGTGTACAGTATAGTGCAATGTAGTTGTTTATTGTTGACAGTCCTACTTTCTAAACACAGTGTGAAGGAGGTGTTGAAATACATCTTGCACCTGTGGCCGTAGTAATCCTAAGGGCTAATGAGATCAGCCGCTAGGCTAACACTTTACACACAGTAGAGTTAGAAGACCCATAGAAGGATTTGGTACCCTGCAACACTAGTAAACCGGTTTCATCTCATTCTTGGTTGAAGAGCTCTGTCAGACCGTATATGTCTTGTGTTTGAATCAAACCATTGTGTTCTGCACATCCGCATGGCCATGATTATTCTACCTTTCCTCCACATGAAATGCATTCACAAAGCTGGCCCTGACTGACTGACTGACTGACTGACAGACCAGACAGGCAGGGAGACAGACAGTCTCACACACACACACACACACACACACACA
>OMNO01015502.1:0-11162 GCA_900303215.1 Trachyrincus scabrus | reverse complement strand
GCCCTCCTCGTCCCCCCCCTCCTTCTCCTCCTCCTTGGACGACGAGGTGCTACTGATACCGCTGTCGGAAGACTCCGTCTCCGAGGACGACGTGCCCATGCTGACGTGAACAGCCAACTGCTCGGTGGCGCCTTTATATATATATAATTTTTTTTAATATAACTTTATAATCCCGTCAAGCCACAAGCCAATCAAAACCCTCCCGTCCCTTTCCTCCTCCCCACCCCGGGTCTTCTTCCTAGCAACGAGTGACACCGGTGGATCCCGGCGTTACCCATGAGTCGCTCTTGTTTTTGTGTTTTTTGTTTCAAACTCAAACACAGGATGAGGGAGGCCACCATGTGCAGCTCTGGTGCCTTTCTTAAAGAATTTAGATTTTCAAAACAGCTTTGTGTTCGATTCAGTGACACGTGACTTCTTGTATTTTGTGACTGAATTGACTCATTTTTATTTGTAATCTGAAAAGTATTTGTGTGGGGTAGAGTTCGCTTGGCTGATCTGTGAGGGAACGTGTGTGTGTCTGTGTTTGATTTAGCTTTGAATGAGCACTTAACCATACCAAGCTGTCAATTTATTTTTTGTTTGAAGGAGGTTGAATTTTTTTGCACAGAATAATTGACCCTTGCTGAGGCTACTGTCAAATTAAATATTATTAGTCAGTTTTAGAAGACACGATACATGTCTTTGTATGACTAGTTACTATATGCATATTTACAAACGCATGTGCATTTTAGTGTTTCGAGAAGTTATCTGTAGACGGCGGAGTATGTTCGTAGACTCGCTCCCACTTACTTCTGCATCATCTTGTATCATATTTTATTACAAATCAAACCATGTTCCTTATTTAAGTGCCTTTCCCACAAACTTTTTCCAGCAGCAATCTGAGGGGAAACTGAAACAATTCCCCCCCCCCCAAAAAATTATCCATGTGCACACAGAAAGCACAATAGGGGTAGTTCCCACACTACAGTGCAAGGGCACGCCAACGGCATCATTTACAAAAAAAAGCGCACGTCTATATCGCTATGGCTAGCAATAAAATGTTCGGGAACCCAGTTTTCTTGTTTTTAAGTTCATGCGGGCGGCACGGCTGTTTTGCGTGCACCAATGCACACCACGGTGCCCCTTGGGGCCCTGCAATCAAGAGCTTTTCTGTCAGAATGTATGTAGTTTACGTCACAACTGACTAGAAGTGTCAAAGGACTTGAGGTTCGTGCTTCAGGAAGGTCTGGACTGTATGGCCGCCCAGTGAGACCGCGGAGGTGGAAGTTCGATCAAGCCGCTACTTGAATTGTCGACACAGAAGAAGAAGAAACGATCGCTTTCTGCCATGTTTTGGATTCGACGACGATGAGTAAACCAACTTGTAATGTGCCATTTGTTCCTGGAATGCTTTTTTTTTTTCCTCCCCTTGTTAGAATTTTTTAGCAAATCATCAGTTCTTAAAATGTTGCTTTATTGAATGTATCTGCCTCCAAGAGACATACTATTTGGACTGTTTTTGTTTTAACTTGTAATAATGTAGGCCTAAGCCAGAACGTGATTTTTATGAATCGCTAGGGTCAAATTCACTGTACATAAGTAAAATGTGGCTGAGATTAAAAATATTTTGCACTTTTACTTATTTTTCCCTGTCTTGTGTTTCTTTTAAGCTTGTATATTTGAAAAGTAGCTAGACTCCGCAGATGAGCAAGTAAGAAGGGAGTGACCTTTTTAGTCCATTGTTGTATTTGGAAGTGACCATGAATGAGACAAAACATTTCCAATTTTATAAGTAGTACTACCAAGCAGGCCTGTATCCAAAATATGGTATTATGGCATTTTAAGACATTTTGAGAGCAAACAATTTATTACGATCACTTAGGCTGCTGTTCACCAATACGGTTCCAATGTTGAGCAGTAAAAAGGGGAATCTGGAGGTTAAAATGATCACTAAACATGAAAAATAATTTTGGATCTGTTCTACATACGTGTCTAACTGCATGGCTGCCCAGATCAATCAATACAGTAAGTAAAGGGACATTTCCTTTGAATCAGAGGGTGCAAATACAAAATCAAAGTTGTATTTTGTAATGGATATAAGACATACAACTCGAGTTCTCATGACAATGTTAAACACAATTAAGCAGGGTCCACCTTTTCGAACTGTAAAGCTGTTTTTATCTCGGTGGACTGGATTGTCATTAACGTTATTTCCACAAGGGGGAGTGCGAGACTACATTTACGCATGCATTTTGTAAACCAGAGGATATTCAATTGTAAGATGACTAGTGTAGGCTTACTATCAGCAATTTGGGGTCAGCTCAAAGGCGCTAGGGGCAGATGTGCATGTATTGCATAGGTAAATAGGCAGTGATTGCATGTTTAGCTTTATAATTGCTGTAAATAAACCTAAACCTTATGCATGCTTGAAAATCATTCCAAATCATTCAAGTGCGTTACACCTACCTGGATGTGGGGCTTCCTCAACAGGTCAGCATGGACCAACATGAAGTAGTGGAAGAGAGACTGTGGTTTGTCATCAAGTGCTGTGGGCCTTCCCCATACGCTGCCAGCGAGGTAACCCAGTGTATCGGTCAGATCCTTCCATATCAGCCTTTTCTTGTAATTTTTACTATTTTCGTCCACTTTTCTACATGTGTGTGTGTGTGTGTGTGTGTGTGTGTTCCAACATGTGGAGAGGTGACCTGGTAAGAGTGGTGGGCTGCAGAAGGCAGTTGGTCTCCTGGAACATCCTCTCAGGGGTCCCAGATGGGAGGGAGCTAAGGCTGACCTGGAGAGCAGAGATCCGGGCTCCTCCAGGTACCTTTTGTTTTTTATTTTGTAACTCAACATAATAATAATAATAATAATAATATTTGTGTGCAGAAGCACTGGGTTGCTTAAAAAATTACGCTGCTTCCACTTTTACCACGCTTTGTGTGAAACCGGTATGTAAGCATATGCTGTACACTTTGGCTGTACACCATAGACGGCTGTACCATAGTTTTGGACAACGCACTCTAACTCTGAAACTGCAGTTCTGGACGATGCACTTTAACTCTGAAACGCCACCGGAAGTTATATTTATTAAACCAGGAAGAGCTCGGGAGAACTTAAGTCAAAAACTAGTTGTGTGAGTTTACTAAGATTGTGCAATTTGGTTTGGACACGACAGTGTGTGTGTGTGTGGTGCCGCTTCCTTCTTGCAGTTTAAGTAAGTCAATGTCAACCTTTTAATTCAACATAATCGTAGAAATGTAAAAAGTATTCATGAAAAACGTGTTCACATTTGCACTTGTCACTATCGGTGATCGGACATTGCTCGCTAGCTCAAGCCACTTATCATCAAATATAAACCACATGATTACTGTAACACGATATTTGACGCCTGCACGTTTCACCTACAGCCATTACAAAGCGCTTGGTGGATTTATATCAACAAAAGGTGCAACTGATTGTCAATCAATAATCATTAGCAATCCATTCCCAGTAGAATAGAAACACGTTTATTTGTTAATTAGGACTAGAATCATAAAACACTCATTGCTAAATAATCATTTATTGATTTAAAAAAAAACTGGAAACCCCAAAACTGGGTCAACCAAAACACCTGCTCTTGAAGACAATTTAGACTTAGCCTAGATAAACTAAAACTAGACTTTTATTCTTAATGCTGGGATTAGGTTCAGGCCTTTGTCCCGTTGCATCACATGCTATGATCATTTGACTTTGGACCGTGCTGTGCACATTAACATTGTTGTGGAATGACTTGCGGGTCAACCACAGCTCTCTTATCTCTTGTTATTACAATTAAAATATGCTCTTGTAATGGATATCTCATATTTTCAAGGTCACCTTTTGTAATTATGTGATGTGAATTTGTGATTTACTATGGTATAAAGTTGTAGGACAGTATTGTCCTATTGGCCACTATTGCTGAAGAAGAACGTATATAGAAGTTATGTAATGCCAACATGGCATTATCTTTTATAAATATTGATATATATCGTCCCTAGAATTTCATCGTCGCAGGATAATAAACGACGTGATGTGATGCAGTGAAAGAGACATTTTCAAAACATGGAAGGAGCTATTTTATTTTAAAACACTTGCACCTTTAACACAGATCTTTTTATTTTTATATGAGTGCTGGGAAGTAATCACTGACTAAATCATTTCCAGATATACTTTCATGTGTGAAGAGCTTAGTTTGTTAGTGGCCTTTCCTCAAATGTGCCCCAGGGTGCAAGTGTGACTATAGGGGTGTATGAAAAATGTCGATTCACAGCTTCCAAAAATCTATAAAAAGAAAATATATCTATTTTTTTACATTTTGTTTGTTTTTGTGTGTTTACATTATTTCTCTGTTGATAAGTTGAACTTTCAAACTTTCAAATATAAAAACTACATAATCTTATACACACTTTATGCTTTCATGCCATAATAATAATAATACAAAAATCTACATATATCCATATGTTGTATACACATGTATGTTCTTTTAATAACCTTGTCTGTTCACATTTCTTTTCTTTTTTTTTTCTTTTCTTTTTTTTAGATTCGGCTAAATCTTAGCATCCTTTCCTAGCCTGTCAAGGATGTCTGGCACTACAAACCCTTTTCATCATTTGGTCGAAGCTCTCGACCCAAAGGACCCCGAGCAACGCTTCTTCAATCTCTCCAAACTTGGAGATCCCAGATATGGTAACGATTTGTGTCCTAATTACATTTCAGCGGCTAAGGGAATGAATGAATGAATGAATGAATGAATGAATGCATGATGATGATGATTATTTTAAATGAGGATGAATTCACAAGGTGAGATTCTGGGGGGGAGGTTTGACTGTCGACACACTGCTCCCGTAGACCGCCTGCCGTTCTCCATCCGCGTGCTGCTGGAGTCGGCCGTGAGGAACTGCGACGAGTTCCTGGTGAAGCGGGAGGATGTGGAGAGCATCCTGAACTGGAAGCAGACCCAAGCGCAGGCGGTGGAGGTGCCTTTCAGACCGTCCCGCGTGATCCTCCAGGACTTCACGTAAGGCATTGAAGTGTTATCCTGACGCTCCATGAAGCCCAAAGCACACAGGAGTGCGAATTTTGCGTCATATTTGTAGCGCAACCCAAAAAAGAAATGCAATAATATCGTTTTTAGTGGCGCAAAGCACACTGAGTGCGAATGTAGCTGTGTGTATGTGGCTGTGCTTTTTATTTTTTTGCTCGCTTCAGATAGGACTTTAAGTTTCATAATCAAAAACATTATTTTGCTCTTCAGCGGGGTCCCTGCCGTCGTGGACTTTGCTGCCATGCGTGACGCGGTGATGAAGCTCGGGGGCGACCCCGAGAAGATCAACCCGGTGTGTCCCGCGGACCTCGTCATCGACCACTCCATCCAGGTGGACTTCAACAGAAAGTAAGGCAGTGGTTCTTAAAAAGGACAAATTTGTCATTCTTTGTCATCCATCCGTCCACGTGTGCACCCACACCCGTGCGAGGGCTGAAACGCGCAAGAGTGCTTACTACTACCGCGCGACTACCAGTGCTTCAATGTACACCGGGGACACCCCCGACCCAGCTCCACCTATTTCCACGTCGGACCATGACGGTGCTAATTAAAGACGCGTATATTCCGCACCGGAATGTTATATGTATAATATTATTTCTTTTATTTTCGAGTGGTGTGGTGTGCTGAAATATTTCTTTGATTTCTTTATTTTGTGGCTATTCGTTTTGAGAATAGGCCGACACGGCTAACTTGTTAGACTGACAGACATTAGTTTAATCTCAAGCTGCGTCTTCCATTTGGAATATGTATCTATGTATTTATCAAGTCGCATATCAGTTACGACCAGAGCTATAAGTCCCAGTCCCATTAGGCCTGACACAAGGAAATGCCTACATTGTTAGGAGATAAGGTAGGATATAATAATAATGGCAACAATGACATTAACCTTTTAAATTATATAATTACATGAAAGAATGAATAATAACGAATCACGCAGTTGAGAACTCTACTACTGCTTGTGTGGCGACACAAGAACACACACAATTAGTTAGTTTTATAGTTTTGTAAAATTTGACAGACATATTGGTTTGAGGGACAAGTCAACACTGGTATTATAATTATATTAACGAATGAATAATAACAAATCAAGCAGTTGAGAACTCTACTCTGCGCGTATGGCGACAACAATACACACACGTATTGTATTTAGTTTTATATATAGCCTATCGAAATGACGGAACACACACAATTATATCCGCGATGAAGAATTCCGTGTCCTTCTCTGTCCCTTTTCAACTAGCTATTTTGCTTTGCAAGCGAATATCGCCAAGCTAAAAAGACAGCGGTGTGTTTCTAGCTAAACCTTCATTAACCTTTTTAATTTGGCCTATATAGTTATAGGAACGAACGAATAGCGCATCAAGCTGCCGAGAACCCACAGTTATTGTATTTAGTGTTAGTGTCGTATATATTGTACAATTTGAGAGACATATTTGTTTTTTGGTATAGACCTAGCGCCTCATAGTGCCCAGGTTTGAGTCAGACCTGTGGTCCTATGCTATGTTATTCGCTCTCTTTTCAACACACTTTCCAGTCTCTGTCCATGAAGGCATAAAAAAAGCCCATAAAATGTATACATCTGAAGTGCCAAATCCAAAATTGTTATCACAGCCAGTAGCATTGATGAATCCCATGCTGTGGTGGTCATGACACCTATTCATGTGTTTTCTTACAGGACCGACAGCCTGCAGAAAAACCAGGACCTGGAATTTGACCGAAACAAGGAGAGGTTTCAATTCCTAAAAGTATGCCCCAGCTCCAGCACTTATCATCTCCTCATAGCGGTCTTGTGTACAGAGGACCTGTCAGGAACCCCTAACATCTCTCTCTTTCTTTCTCTCTCTCTCTCTCTCTCTCTCTCTCTCTCTCTCTCTGTCTCTCTCTCTCTCTCCATCGCTCTGTCTCTCCCTCCCTCACAAACTTAAGGCAGCCTGAAGTGTGTCGGAGGAGGCGGTTCCTGACACGGAGACAGTCGACACAGAGAGGTGTTTAAGGCTCTCCCAGCTGCCCCCTTTCTGCCCCATCTAGGTCATAATGTAGGCTAGTGTACCAGCTCTTATGTGGCTCTCTCAAAAACATGCTGGACATAGAAAATACCAAACGCTCCTCTCTTATTTCTGCTGTCATATAAACCATATAAACCATAAAAGTCATCAAAATATACAAAGTTTTATCACATGGGAAGACGGTGTGCATGTGGTTTGCACGTTTGTTCTCATGTATTCTGTGTATTTCTGCCACACATGATACTGTCTATCCTCGATTACATTGCAGCGCTGTTGGCAAACAGAAGCAGAAATAGATGGGTGTGTTGTTGAGTTCATTCTCACCTCTGAAGCTCCCTTTTTTCATGAAATATGCATGAGCAGGATCTAAATTGGAAGTAGGTGATGGAATCGTAGTTATTTCTGGAACGTCTAAGATAAACAAATTATAAATTTTTCATGTCAGTGTTGAGATTTTAACATTGTCTCTCCCCCCTCCTTTCCTTGAGAGAGAAACGGATTTATTTTTAGACCACACCTCAGGGAGTTAAGTTATATTTAGATTTAGAGCGAGAGAGTTCTAGACTTTCTGGGGAATGTTTCAATCTCTTATGGGGAATGTCATTCAATGTTAATGGGACGATGGTCAAGGCTGTCCATGCGGTTAAAAGGTGTTAAAAAGAGCTGATAGTAAGAGCTCCGTTTAATGCAATGTCTTTGTAAATGCAGAGTATCGATCCGAAACATACGCTTTACACTTTTTCTTTCGGTCAGTACCTGTACTGACTATACATGATTTTATTTTCTGCTGCGTTGGCAAAAGATTGAAAGACCCATTTGAACTATTTCATTATGCCTCCCCCTTCTGGACAGTTACAACTCAGCTGTGAGCGGGGATTTTAAATAACTGACCCTATCATTTCATTGACATGCGGTCAGTTTCAAATAACGGACCCTCTATCACTCAGTCTTCATCGTTTTTTTTTTTTCTTTCTTTCATATTTTCATTTTGTAACTGTTTGCAGTCAGTTAGCTGGCGCTGCGGCGGTCATCCAAGGGCTGCAGACCGTCCACCAAGCTGTCGTCATGGTTTCCTTTCAGCATTGAAGAGGCAGGTCCACAGTTTGGATGACCGGAGATCCGTTACACCCGTTTTATGGAAGGGGTCGGCGAGCATGAGGTCCCATGGGTGTAAGGTGGAAGGCATGCTGGCCCAGGGTTCTTCTGTCCAAGTGTGATTATATGGTATGAGTTGGGAACCAGAGCAGCCTGGGGCCTGGCCTGGGAAATAGCTCGTGTAACAGGAATGACATTCATTCATTTCTGCTATATTTAGTTTTTAATTGCGCTTCTGAGTTTTTATCTTGACATTTTCAATCAATTGAAAAATTGAAAAAAAGAAAAAAATATATATATATATATGTTTTTATTTATATTTGGCTTCCATTGATTACCCATCGAGATGTGACATTTTGCCAAAAAACACTCCATCTTTGTCTATCCCTCTCGTCTATCTCTCATCTATCATCCATCTCTCATCGATCATCTATCTCTCCCTCTCCTCCCTAACGGGCAACGCTAACCCTGAACGACCCGCTCCTATAACATCTCCCACAGTCCCACAGTCAAAGCCCATAAGGTATACAAGACCTCTGCTGGTCAACTCTGTTGAGTTGTGGACGCTCACACTCAGTTCATCATACACACCATTACTCCCCTACACCTCTACGCTCCGTCCCCTTGCATGGTACGCTGAGTAGACACGCGTCCCGTAATCACATAACGATCACTACGGCATACAACATCGTGTGAGCACACCGTGGTTGACCCCCGACGACCCATAAGATGTACGTCGGTAACCATCGGTAGCAACCCTGGAGACAGCGAGACCTGCAAGGTGACCCACAAGATGCTTTATGTTCTGAAATGCTGTCTCTGGGGCGGGGAGGAGGAGGACTGAGGGTTTATGGCCTCCGGTTCTTAATGGAGTGTTTTTTCATGCTCCGGGTCATATGAAGGACAACAGCTAATGCAGTTGAGTGCATTAAATCTGGCCCTGGAGCGCACGATGATGTTGCGTGTGTTTGCCCGTCCCGTGGCGTGAATATATATACATTGTAATATCGTAATCGGCGACCCGTTCTGCACAGCGGGCTGGGCGATTTGTGATGTTTTTTTTATGAGTTTATCCTCTCCGTTGTGGATCCGCTTTACAGTCATTTGTTAGTTAGAGGTTGTGAGCTCTAAACCTACATGACACGGTGTATATATCTTAGATCCTATAGCTCTCCGGGGAAGGTTAGAGTCCACCACCCAAAACAAATTAATGGATCCATGCCACGTTATTGCCCATGGGCTCCTGTGAAATTAAAGTGCTGTGTAATTAATTCACGTGTGCATTTTTGTAATTTGAGTAGCAGATTGGCAAAGTTAAAAGTTCTCTCCTACACAACCTTCTGGAACTTTCTTCAATTGTGCATTGTGTGGATATGACCTCTATAAAAAATAACACAACTTTTTAGAATTTCAGAGAGCTTACTAAATGGTTCACTCTGGCAACTACATATACTTTGAACATGTTTGAACATTCAAGATGAACAGCACAAATGAAAATATGTTCAAGAGTGTTGTTTTGTACCTAGTTCTTCCATACAAATGCATAGACATTTATTGTGTACCATTTTCTACCATAATTCTACCGTTGTTGCCTTGTAGCACTTATAGGCTAAGGTTTACTGTTGATATATCTTCATAGCAATTGAAAGGGACACCAGGTCCTGTGTCTCTGCAAACACAATAACACACAGACACGGATGATGCATGAGCAAACTGCATGTGTGCCCCAGTAGCATTTGAATAAGGGTAGCCGTAATGTGGTAAGCTGTAAGTGTCTGCGGCCCGGCGGTTGGTTTAAAAAGGCCACTACTATTAGAGATTTGACCCATGAAGTGGAGTTCAGAGCACATTAGTCTCAGCAAAATGGCTATCTGGAACAGTATAATGTCATTGCAGTCAATTTTTGTGCCCAGGCTTCTGTGCTAAAGTGCAAGGGTGGTGGACTCTCGTCGACTGTTGTTTGATATCCTTTCATCTTTTATAGCAATCTTTTTTATATGTTTGCTGAGCACCTCGAACAATGAAAACGATTTACTATTTAGTCAATTTACAGACTTTTATCCAAAGTGTTTATTTTAGACACATTTCATTAAGTAGCAGGTAGGCATCTTGCTCAAGGATAACCACGAGCTGCGGACATTGGGGGAACCCAGAAACTTCTGGCTGGGAGCCAAAATGCCCCGACAACCCTATAGCATCCTGCCCACTAGACTATCCTGCCCACCCCCCCAGAATACAGTGGGTTTCGATACAAAGAGGACACGCACCCTGCCAGTGTCTTCCGCCCATGTTTGTTTAGCATGAATCACCCAGCAAGTCTCCAGGGAAACCGGCTATCGGACACAGCAAGGCCTCTCTCAGACACCAATCTGTTGGCCCCGGCCCCAATCACCGCCTAATCAACAAAGAGCTAGTGAAGCAGATAACTATGATGTAAGCGCTTCGTTCTTAAGTGTACCAATTGCTCTCCATTAGAGGGTTATTGACCCACACCGGTAACCCCTACACCCCTTAGGATAGACCCGCGCACCTCCAAGATCCCCGTAGCACCGTGTGTAGGTGGTTTCATCTTAATTCAGCATCATCCATCCATCCATTCATCCATTCATCCATTCATCCATCTCCCGACCCGAGTGTGCCATTGAGTCTGACTTTCACCCTAAAGCCACAGTCTGGGTGGAAGCGAGGGACATCAAATTGTGTAGTGCGAATGTCTCTTTATATACTGATGAAACCATTTTAATCTAGATGTCATGTAAGGTTATATTGTTAAAACCATTTAAAAACACTACTATAATTCAATGTAGTGAGCCTTTAGCTGTGGCTGTGTGCTGTACGTCATAAGGCCCTGACACGCTGGGCTGACGGCCAATGTCGGGCCGTCTGTGAGCGTCTGTGGCCCTGGTTTTTGCGGTGTCTTGCACCATTGGCACTAGTCGGTCCTTGTCGACGGCTTCTCCGGCCGATAAGCATTTTTACGGAGGCCGTCGGTGAGAGAAATCACTCTGATTGGCTGT
>OMNO01015497.1:9088-21493 GCA_900303215.1 Trachyrincus scabrus | reverse complement strand
CTGGCCGGTGATACAGCTGCAGAGCTGCACGCGCGCGGCGGTTGAAGGCGCAGCAGAGCGGCGGCGGCGGCCATCTTAGAGCGACGGCGGCGACCAGCACAACATCTTCTGGATTTTACATCTTTTTTTTTTCCTGACCAACAAATTATTCGACCCAACCGGCGCAGCATAGACGGAGGTTATATTCGCCACCGCCCGTGTTTCTCCACTCCTACATTCGGGATGCAGCTCCGAGGGAAGACTCTCTCTGCCCCCGCCGTCGGGCTGGTCCTCGGACTGCTCTGCGCGGTGCAGGCGGTGAAAGGTAAACCTCGCCGGGTCTGATGCACTTGTCTTACTGTCTGCTGTTCCTCGGTCGGGCTTACGACGGTCACATTGAACCGGCCGACTGCACCTCATTGTAGATGTTATCCGTGGAGATGTTATCCGTGTAGATGTTATAGATGTCCCCGGGATGCAGCAGGTCCCCCGGGGGCCAGGAGAGGGACCTGCTCCAGGGATGGTGGTCCGAGGAGGGATGTCACCCCCGGACAACAAACCTCACGTTATGTATATAGTATATAACATAGTATATAACATGATGTACGTGGAGACCTAACCCATGTGTTACAGATCATATTAGAAACGACGTCGTTATCCGCTCCAGAGTCTATTTCAGGGTCGCCCTTCATATCACACTGTTATGTCTTCACTTCATTTTATTCGATGGTCCACATACCACTTAATTAAGAGCTATTAATGCTGTGCTTTAATATTAAATGTACGGCGATTTCTTAATATCCCGCAAATGTGTACACATGTTTTTGTAATGTTTGTGGACCGTTTAACCATCACTGTCCCATTAACAGACCTGGTGTCCCACCACACCACGTGATGTATCCTCCCATTAAAAGACCTGGTGTCCCACCACACCATGGTGGTGTATCCCCCCATTAATAGACCTGGTGTCCCACCACACCACGGTGGTGTATTCTCCCATTAAAAGACCTGGTGTCCCACCACACCACGGTGGTGTATTCTCCCATTAAAAGACCCGGTGTCCAGTTTGGCAGACCAGGACCGAGGCTGACTACGCATTGCAGATCCGCTTCACAGGCAGAGATTTGTCGGTGGATTTAAAAATTAATGTGTTTTGATCACCGGCTTAGCGAAAGCCCTCAGTAGACCTACTAATGTCGGATGGCCAGTAGTACTTGGCTCTGCTGTGTCTCCTTTTTAACGGGGGGTTCAGGTGAACGATAGATAGCCTACCTAGTACCTGCCGTGTATTGATGTTGGTGCAGGCCGACACACCTCCCTCCCTCGGCTCAGTATTCAGACCTTATCCCTCTCTGTTATCGACGTTACCCCTACCCCTCTGTGTTGACGAGCGTCTACTTGTAACGTCTGAGTACAGTCAGTCACTGGGTGTGTATTTCCCCCCCCCCCCATCCTCCAGGCTGTAATGTGTACTTTGCTTTTTATGGCGCACCCATTTCATGCTAGGAGCTCCTGTCCTGGGCCACAAGGCTCAGTGCTGGAATAATGCAGAAACACAAAGCTGGCACAAGCTCCTAGCTATCCGGTCGTAAGTGATGATGTGGCCATGTGTTTGGCTGCTGACAATGCTTGGTCACGTTTTGTGGCGATGCTTTTAATTTTTCCCATCAATCAAATGGTAAGTGTGTGTGTGTGTGTGTAAGGCACCCTTGTTTTGCCAACTGTTTGTTCAGCACACCTGCTGCTACCGGACCCCACTGCTCTTATCAGGAAAGGCAGCCATTGGTTTCGCCTTATCGTCAGTTGCTAAAGGTCACTGTTTAAGTGTGCTGTCTGATGCTCTACTCCCCCCCTCCCCATCATCTTCCTTCAAACACCTTCAAGACTTTTCCGTAGTAGCGACAAGGCGGGGGGGGCAGCTGTGGTGATTTTATCAGTGTATAGTGTTGTCACAGAAGAAACAGACTCACGGGCAGCGCTCCAGCACATTCAGATGAATCTCGGCACATTGTCATGGAAACTGCGATTCTTGAAACACCGTTTCGGCGCCAGGGTTATTCGCATGTACATAACATTTGTCATTGTTTACATGGGGAAGTGAACAAGGCTATGACAAATATTCACTTTTAAAGTGCATATTTATATTTTTTACACCATCATTGTGCCAACCTACTCTAGAGCTGGCTGATATTGAAGGGTTGATCGATAATTACCTATCTCTTGTATGGTGCACTGCCATAACTATAATACCATTGAAACTATGCTATGGAATTAAAATATTGAATTATTGTCTAGCACTTAACATGAGTCACACGATCCAGGCATCGGCTTCATTAAATAGCCTACTGCCGAACCTGTGTTGTTTATATATATTTGTGTTTATTTCCAAGCATCCATTGAAGAGGTGATTAAGGGTTTCGCATGGTCTTTTATTTGTATGACTTATCTTATCTCAGTTTATCAAGCCCAGAGCAGCTGCTGTAGGCTGCTATTTTCCTCGGTTAAGTCCCTACTTGTGCTCCTGGATGCATCGGCCTTCTTTTTGCTTTGTCCACGTAAAACCCAGACAAAGAAATGTGGCTGCTTGGAAATTTTCTCGCTTCATTCATCATCGAATCAACACATTCTAGTTGAACAAATTGAGCTGCCGTCTTTGTGTGAAGGGGAGTTAACTTATGCACTCTGCTCACAGGGCCAGAATTATGCAGGCCTACCATCCATCATGTGCACACCATTTCACGTCTACACTGGGATGTATTTCCCCGGTCCCGTAGTTGGTCGAAGAAAGTATTCAGGTTATTTGATGCATTCGATGTGAATGCTAAGTTATGACTTGTACTACTCCATAAAAGCAAACTGTTGTGTCGACTGAGTAGACAAAATGTAATTTAACCACGAGCTAGCCTCTGGGTGGACATTGTCTTTTAGCGTTGGTTGAATTGGAACACCGTTTCCCATAATCTAAATCAGTTAACTGGCCATTCAAACACTTGCAGGGAATTGGACTCTGCACTGAAGGCTCAAATAAAAGTAATAAGACATCACAGACCTGTGTGTGTTTCAACCCTGCGATGATTCAATGTGACTTCTGCTCATAGTCTGCCTGGATAGGCTACAGGCAACCGCAACCCTCACCAGGAATAAGTAGCTGAAGAGGATGGATGGGTGGCTGTTTAACTATAGTGTAGCCATATGCACCTCGACGTGTGGCACTGTTATGGTAAACCAAAACTCTGTAGATGCTCCAAGCTTACAATGGCCACATTGTCTCTGCTCCCGAAACACGGCTTGCTCATTCAGCTCAGAGGCCAGAGTCAGTTTCCCACCTCACTAACAACATACATGGAAAATACCAAAAGCATGATAGTCATGAAGTCAGAATATAACCCTGGCAGGCAGGACAAGCATGGTCTTCATTTCATTGTAATGCAGTACAGACTATTTATTTCTAGCCTGTCACTTCTTGGAGGGGAATGAGGTAAGGTGGGGAACTGAACAGGAACTAAAGCAGGATAAAATGTCACCGTCTTCTTTTCATTCAGGTCATGTAGCACGTCATGTTTCAGTTGACATTTCCTGATGTGAATCAGGCATTCAAATGCATCTTGTCACAATTCGTGATCCATGGCAGAGATGTCATCAATCACTGTAGACAGCCGTGTTTTAATGAAGAATCAACAAACAACAAAAATAACTTATTTTAACTTATTTTTTTAATAATGCCTCCATGGACTATCGCAGTGCGGTTTTGAGTAAACATTACTCAGGTTTTTTTTGTGGCCCTCAATGGGATGTTTCACTTGCCAGAGGCAGACGCTCTCAAAGTTAACTCTTATTTATTCATAGAATTCACATTGGAACAAAGGGGCTTCTAGACCCCCGGTCCAGCCCATGGATCGCCAGCGAGCAGGTCACAATGTGGTCACTGTTGGGAACATCACAGTGCCAGGCCCTCAAGAATGTGTGCATGAGATAATTCCACCAGATATGGCTCTGTTGCTGCTGGGGAAATGTTTTGGCCACGTAATGTTCTGCATGGCAGGAGCATTACGGCAGAAAATGACAAAGTGGTTTGAATTTGCGTCGGTGCTGGTGGTGGTGTTTGTGGTGGTGGTGGTGGTGGTGGTGACTTCTTCCTCATTGGTCCCTGGAGCAGCTGAATGGAGGCAGTGAACCTGTCACGAATGGGTCCTCAATAGTGAATATCAAGTTGTGCTTCTTACTCACTGGGAGGGCTTACTAGCAGCAGAGGTTTACCTCACGGCTTTTAGCTCATTTACAAAGACCCAACATAGCCTGATAAAATTACACTTAGTTAGCTATTTGTCATTTTGGCCATTTAATAACGAAAGTCTAGGGCCAAGCAGATCTTGAGTCATTATTGCATTAGGATTTGCCAAAACCACATTATACAATCTCCAAATCACTTAGCTAATTAACTCTGTTGTTAAACCAGTTGCCCTTTTCCAAATATCTTCCTTTTTATTACATGTAGTAAACATGCCGTTAAATATAAAGTGAGTCTGTTTTTAAACAGGAAAGCCAAGCAACACACTACCTGCAGTGTCGGCTCCCCAGGTGGGGTCATCACTGCACTCTGGCTCACTCCCTCACTCCCTCACTTTCACTGGCCCTCTTGTGCCGTTCACACAGAGAGTGGATTGAGCTGCATGCATTCAGGCCTCTCAACCCCCCTCTTTATGGGAAACGCCCAGCCCTGTTTGAGCCTTCGGTCGCTGGAGTTGGGTTGGTCGTGATTGCAAGAAGTACAAACAAATGGTTGTTGCCTGGCAGGGTGACTTAGCTGTGTGTGTGTGTGTGTGTGTGTGTGTGTGTGTGTGTGTTTAGCGAGTAAGGGCCCCAGGGTCATGGCGAATCCTTAAGGGTCTCGATAGCTTCCCAGAACAGTTGACACTCTGTGGCTGCAGACGGCTTGCCCAGACAGGCACGGGACGTTAGCAGGCAAGGCAAACAGAGAAGTGTGTCTGGTGCGTCTGTACCACCAGCCGACTTCCTGCAGAGAATTTGAAAAAACCAAATTTGCACAATGGTAGCCACTCCTAAAATCCAAAGTTGTATACATCAAATAACTGCCGTCTTGTTGCCTGTGTCTGGCCTGTTTTGTTTTGAACTATACGAGTGTGAAGGGTTTTTCAATTTGTGTGCGAAAAACTCTGGACTCTTGTCTTAAGTGTGAATATTAATCATCGTTTTCTCCACGGGCTAACGTTAATCATCCACCAGAGTTCTCTTGCGTAACCCCTGGTCGATTGCATTCCATTTATTGTTTAATGTTTAATTGATCCCATGCAGGCTTTATTGCGTGATATGCAAATTGGATTAGACGCTGTGCCACATGCGTGACTCCTGGCACGCCCGCCCCTCAGACACTTTGGATGGTTTGCGTTGATGGTGATGATGGCAGCCATCATGTATTTCTCCGTGCATCAGAACCTGGCATTCATTTACAGTGGACAATCTATGTAACGATTTATTGTGCAAGTCATTTCATAAATAGCGAAGTTGCAACCCCTTCCAATGTCTAGGATATGTTGCAATGGTGGTTAATACAGTGTTAACTTGTAAAGTTGCGCAGCCCTATATCATACCAGTCATGGTTATTTATTCCTAGCCCTTTATCAAAATTACAGCCTCTGGGCTCCACATGCCCATGTCCAGATGGGCTTAGAAGGCAAACATTAACCCCCCAAGCAGGCAATGAAAAACTCCTAAATCCCCACAATGTTAACATAGAGATGGGGTGTCACATTTTACACGTCACATTCAGTCAGTTTAAATTCATACTCCCATTATACAAATGATCACGTAGGCCGAGATGGGAAAGGAAGTCATCCATCAGAACGAAGATGTAATGGAGTTGTGATTGGGAGAATCTTGATTCATTAATAGATTTAGATAATGGAAGAATTAATTTAATAGATACTTTCATTTTAACTATTCATTGTCATTACACACGAGTTACACTGAGCCAACTGCTGTTTCCGATGGTGTGGTCTAAGAGGGTCTACTACTCCTAGAGAACGCTGAAACAAGGACTGAGGACTTTACAGCACTACAACTCTCTTGAGTCCTCTCAATATGGCCGAGTATCGGCAACAAAAAATCCCATGATGCATTCTGATATACAAGCCCTATATAATGATTGTGTTGGGACAGTCGCAGGGATCACGCCACCATGCTTATTGAGTTACAGGCGCTGCAGGGCCTTGTTATTCTCCCAGGAACTTTATCAGGAGCACTAGTAGGTCCAACTGCCCTTTATAGTGTCCTTCAAGAGCTTTACTGCCTTTAAGTTTCACAAGTTAAGTATTTCATGTTGTGAATCTCCTCCTCCATTTAGCGATTTCATTCATTCATTCATTCATCATTCATTTTTGATCTCATATTTTAAACCTGATCATAATTGTAAATGGGCATTTTATTACAGCTAAGTAGCATTCAGATATCTTCAAGATTACCATGCAATACTTTGGTGTACCTATGCTACCTTTTTGCAGGTAGCAAAAAAGTATCACTGCTGTGTTTTTGTTTTAACTTGTGCTCTTACGCTCTCTACATATCGATTACACATTTAGATTACCCATGCCTTGTCATAATAATTGTACTCTACAGAGAATGATCATGTTATACTGCACATTTGATAGTAAATCACTCTGACTTTGATGTAGCAAGCAGTAACAGGCATGGGTAAGGGAGCAGATCGCCACTCATTGCTTGCTCCACAACATGGTGGAGATTCTAGTTAACTGCATAAGCTAGTGAAGCAGTGGAGCTTCTCAAAGGTCAGGTGGAGGTGATCTTCTGATCTTGTTCCTATTTAGTAGGTCGCTAGGGTGTGCCACTGCAGCCTCTGGACGTGGATTGTTCTGGTCCAGGGTTGCTACTGGTCTGCCATATTGTAGTTGCATTTGGTGTATTCTGGGCTATCTTCATGGAAGTAACAGAGGTAAAGAACTGTTAGGGCGGGTGGTGGATGATGATTCAATCTGTACTTGTTGCAATGCTGTGAAATTATTTCTAAGACTATATTGGACACAATGAACAACAATGAAAGATACCGGCGGCCTAAGTCGGAGGCTTATTTCTCACAGCTTCCATTTCTTGCGTGTCCCTCGACCTTGCGAGTGAATGAAGACGGGTGCATCCCATTATAGGATTAAATGTCGGTAGTTTAACGTGCTGTGTAACAGGATTGCGATGCATTCCAGTATACTGCCAGTCTGCAAGCTAGTCCGAGAGCCTGCCATCTGTCACAGCACATGCCTTTCTTATTGGTTGGTTCCCTTTCTTTATCTTAAGGCCATAATGGAACCATTTTTAAATGTGTTAAATGTTTTGTTATGATATATGATTCAATATTAAATATATTATTAAAAAAGGAAGACAAGGTGTTTTGGTAGTCAAACTGGTTTGGGAGCCGCCTTCAAAGGAGTGTAAGACGGACACACTCTGAATGATTTCATTTCTCATCCAAAGTTGAAGGAAGAAGCTGGCATTGTGCCACATTAAACAGCCCCACAGCTAAGGTAGGGCAGCGCTCGGGTCCTTTCTGGACCTTCTCAGCTACTTCAAAGCGACCCTTCGCCTAATCTCATACCCATCTCTATGCTGAAGCCTCTCTCCGCCTCTGAAGTCTAGCCTCTCTGCTCTATGCATTAGCCTATGCTATGATAGTATTCTGATTCTCTCCAAGTTATGCCATCATGGATTTAGCTAAAATAGGATTTTGTGTAGGCCTATCTTTGTTGCCACAATGTTTCAGTGTTAGTGTTGGTTTCCTCTATTTGTGTGACTTAAAGCAGAACAGATGTTCCCTCTCCGTGGCTTGGTAGGGGTGATGAAGCTGTCTTGTCAAGGGCCTTGTTGGCAATTTCACACAATCTATGTGCGTACTTCACGCATTGGACTCCATTGTGCTTTGTGTGACATTTCACAGTAGGTGTCTGTGAGCTGGACAGGCCTTGGCTTTTAAAGAAAATCCTCACCATCCATCGTCTCTTCGTTTCATTTGCTCATGTTCTGGAGCCGAAGCTGTCTGCGTTTGTATTACTCTTAAGTCTTGCCTTCACTGAGCTGTGTCCCATTTATCCGCAAGCCAGTTTGGTGATGGGAACATGCCTTCAAAGTGTTCCTGTGGATATACATTAGTCTAGTTCCCCATCTCACCGCACTGCCTGTCACTACGGTGCACCTATTAGCAGGGGGACCCGTGTCTCTGCAGCAAGGCCCGGCCCGGCATATCTGACTTAACAATACCCAAAATGACCCCACCTGACCTTTTACTACGAATCATGCCGGTGACATTTACAAATGTTACACTCTAGTTTTAAAATGAACTGGCATCCTGACAGCCAGACAAGGCTGTGCTAGGTGGTGGCCCTTGGTGATTTGGGTTCAATAGGCAGTGAAAACACCCTGAACGAACGGGGCGGTCCAGCACATGTGACATGGCTAACAGTTCCTACAAAGGCTAAAGCAGATTAGTGTAGTGGTCTGGAAATCTCTAGAAGGACAACAGGAGTACTCTGAGTTCATGTGGCAAATCTAATTAATCAGGCTTGATCCCATCTATTCCACTGGTACTGGGGGAACCGGGTATCTCGTTTTCGTTTTATTTTCATCTACATTTTATAAGTTGGATAGGCTCTAAGGAGCTCTTGCATGACATTTTACATTTAGTTTACATTTAGCTGCAGACACTTTTAAATCAAAAGCACTCTAATGGTTATGCGATGGTCATCACATATTCATTTTATTTTCATAGAAATGTCAGTGTGGAGTGTGTGTGTGGTTGGTGGCTGATTTAAGCAGTCTCACCTGGTCACCGAGTCAGGCTGATTAGACTCTGGGGCTGGGTGAGGCTGCACACTTGTGGGGCATTGGGTGATCAAGGATAAACCAGCCATCACCACACACACACTCAAGCAGACCGCTGACATGTCAGCATTTACCACCTGCTCTGGCTGTAACATCTTGCCAACTCTCCAATAAACGGAAGAAAACCTGTGTCCTGTGAGTCTGAGGAGCCCAGGAAAGCCACTTAGGTGGCGTGTGGCAGGGTTAACTGCTACAGTGAGATAGACTAAGGTGCAGACTGTGGAACAGTAGCTGGCTGGAGATTATTTAAGATCTGGGAACGTACTGCACAAATACTTATGCAAATCATAAATGACGCCGCAAGCTTCATGTTCTATTTTCAAAATGAAGAAACCCTGTGACGGTCTGGGTTATGGCTGGCCATTGTTTTATTTAGTGGATGTGGTTCAAAAGGCTCAATATGCAGTAATTGTTTAAGCATCGCCTATCACAACACTAATATGTTTTGCAGAAATTGGATTTGGCTGACGAAACGTAATCTCTTTTAATAAACAAAGCCACATGAAATTATGTATTTACTACTATTGCATTAGGAAACCTTATTTTTTTTGCTTGACGTCAAGCTTATTACCAGAATGTTCTATAATCAGGAGTTAAGTTGTATGTAATGCGTTGCATGATTTGCCGGTGGAAAAGGTAGGCCAGTGTAAATTATTGTTTTATTCAATGTTTTACAGATATTCCTCAATGAATCAATCAAAAGTAACAATGCTTTTCTCCTGCTCAGATGTATAAGCAGATTTTCTAATGTGCAGAATTCATATCCTAATATTAAAACTCCAGGCTACTTTTAGCTGGATGAAGCCTATGCTTAATGAGATAAATAATATTGTTCTGATTACAAATAATGACTCCATTATTTGTAATCAGAACAATATTATTCATCCAAACTCTTAATGTGGTGGTAGCCTGATTTCCATTTACTAGGCATATTCAGCTTTTTAATTCCCATAATGCGGTTATAACGTTATGTGGTCAGGTCATTCGAAGGTCAAGCCTCTAATATAAATGCAGAGCTCTGATCTTTTCCTACACCTACCCTCCATCGGGCCGCTGTGGAGGAGGACCTGCATCTGATTGGTTGTCCACTCAGCATCCTGCTTAGCAACCCGTCTGCCTCACACACCATCATCATTACCGCGAGCGACCATGTTGCCCCCTTGACGTGACGATGGAGAAGGCTCACATTGTATCGCTGAAGGAGCTCCGTCTTCTATAGATCAATGGCGTTTTTTCTTCCAGTCGCGGGCCACACCGCATTGCTCACTGCAGCTTGTTTTTCTGCCTCCGCCAGCTGAAACTGAGCTCTGTCTGGTGGGGGGGGGGGGCATTGTTCCCCAGGGCAGACCGCCGGAGCGTAAAAAGCTGCTCCGTAACGTTCAGGGGTTGGAAGTCAGAGCCGCCATGATGACGCCAGAGTCGTCGTCATTCCGATGATTGGTTGTGTAATGTGTGTGCTCAGCTGTTCTGGTCTCCGCTAGGAACATTACAGTACCTGGCACAGCTGGGTCCATAATCCATCGCTGGTAGAAACCGGCTTCTGTTTCTGTTTTAGTAACAAGAGTTGGAGGTCTTTTTTAGACACATGGCTATATGAGGGTTCTACATGATTCTAGACATACTGTAGGTGTGGTCACGTTCACACCTGAAAGTGATGAAGAATAGGAACAGTGTCTTTTTAGGAATATGTAATCGTATTCTCAAATACTATGGACAGCATGGTGTTTTTGTCTACCTACGAATGCAGTGCGTCCTGCTTCCTCGTCGGAAGGCTGTTTTATATAGCAGTGTGCTGAAGGAAAAGGAACATTTCAAATGCTTTTGTGTTTTAACCAGCTATTATCAGAAACTGGTTTGGCATTGACAAGGGCAGCGGCAACTGATTGATTTCCAGTTAGGTAAACAGACAAGCACCAGGGCCGTTTCAAGCTGGATTTCCAGGTTTTTCCTCCTTGTTAGTATTTTACCTTTACAATCAACTTAACGTGACATGTCTAAATAAGTTGAATAATAATAATAATAACTTGAAACGGTGAACAGTTTGTCACTATAGGGAATGACCAAAAATACTTTCATAGATTAGGTCAGTTGGATCTATCCATCGGTCAGAGGCCTTACCAAAAATCAACGTTAATGAACCACATGCTCATCTCTCTTGCAGTGAATAAGCACAAACCATGGATCGAGACAACGTACCACGGCATCGTGACAGAAAATGACGACAAAGTACTGCTGGACCCGCCTCTCATCGCCCTAGACAAGGACGTGCCACTCCGCTATGCAGGTGAGAGAGAGCTCCCGGCTTCAGTTCACTTTCAGAAATAACTTAAACCTTACCCCATTTATTCTATGGAGAACACAAAAGGGCCCAACACACATGGTAGGCACCGTACTACTAAATTATTTGCTAACTTACTGTATTATCTTGAACGATTGGAGACGATTGTTTTTCTGTGTCAAGAACACAGAAATATTTTACTTAAATATTAGGCATAATATTTGCACTTACACTTGCCAGTTGATTAAGAAGGCATATTATGCGTAGTCCAGCTGTTTAACCACAGTGCTGTATACAGCTGGTCCCCAGATAGCCTTTTGATATGCAGATCAATCACAACTCCCTTTAATGTTGGTTTTTCTTCTCACGGAGGCTCAATTAGACAGGCCTTGGTGCCAGAGCAGTGTTGTTAATCACATGGGCTTTTACTTTGGCGATGTTTCAGAGAACCACAGCCGCAGGGAATGATTTCCCCTTCACCCCATCTCGCCCGTTCTGTGATCTTTTCCCGGTCTACTCCCTTCCTGCCCCCCCAACACCAGCCCCCCCTGGTACCGTAGGCCCACAGTGGAGAGATAATCACACCCTACGTCAGCCGGTCAATCTTTTAACAGTCTTTCTAACTCAGTCAACTGACTATCCTAAAAACACATCTTAAACACCTTAAAAGTACAATCAGTGTTTCCCCTACACGCATCCAGCAGTGGTGCAGCGCCACCGCTGGATTACTAGCGCCACTGCAACCAGCCAATCAAAATCAATGTAATAGTGGCGCTGTGCCACCATGCTCCTTTCCTGTAACATTTAAAAGAGAAAAAGTAACACAACAAGTGACTTAATAATAGAAAGTACATATATGATTGTGTGGAACAGAAGCAACAGTATTATGAAAGCCAGGCCCACCACCTCAGTTTCATAATCTGCACCGCGCACGTGCACATCTGCTCCGTGCACACACACCATGCACACGCACATCTGCACCGTGCACACGCACATCAGCACCGCTCACACACACATCAGCAGCGTTCACATGCACATCAGCACCGTGCACACACACACATCATCACCGTTCACACGCACATCATCACCGTTCACACGCACATCATCACCGTGCACATCAGCACCGTTCACACGCACATCAGCACCGTTCACACGCACATCAGCACCGTGCACATCAGCACCGTTCACACGCACATCAGCACCGCTGCTGGAAAAAGTCTTTGTGGAAACGCTGACAATGAATGAAGACT